>PVIJ01021236.1:0-18988 GCA_004024925.1 Scalopus aquaticus | reverse complement strand
ATACACACACCCCTCACAAACACCATCCCCACCAGCCACCCTTCCTCTCCAGCTTTGCCTGGGCCCTTGCTCACTTAAGGAAATAGAAACTGCAGCGTCCATTGGAGTCCCAAATCTAGGTCCCTTCGAGCCCAAGCAAGTCCCACCACTTCTATAGACACTTCCCAGGCAGTATGATATTTGTGATTCATTATTAAGAATAATAAAAAATAGCAATGGATAACATTTATTTAGCATTCTCAGCCAGGTTTAATATTAAGTGTAATCTCACTTTAAAAACAAGGCTTGAGGAAAGCACTATTCTTATCTCCAATTTTACAAATAAGGAAATAGAATTTAAGCTAGGTCTGTTGGATGTCAAAAGAGGACCCCAGTGAGGACAAGTGAAGAATTCAGAATAGGATTTTGGTGACTCAGGCTTGAGTGGTTGAGCAAGTGGAGAGGGAAGAGAGATGAGGCGATATTAGGGGACTTTCCTTAGACGTATCCCTGGAAATTAGGTCCCCTCTGGAATTATTAATGTAGTTATCACTACTCTGTTTCATCTGTGGTATTTTTCTCATTCTTTAAATATTTGAGGAATTGCTTAGCTAATAAGACAGGGGAGGTGTCTATTTAGTCACTCGAAGATTCTCACTGCTTCGCATGCAGAGGGTACTCAGTAAATAGATTGAATTGTCCAAAAAAGGAAAGAAGTGTGTAAAGGGGTTCTCTTTGTTTATGTCATGAATGGAATGAAATGCATCTAAAGATGAAAACAAGATTTGAAAAGGAAGATCCAATTCCTCTTATTGCTATCTAACCAGAAGAAAAATGCAATGAAGGAGAGGCTGCCCTCTGCAGTGCTCAGAACCAGTAGGTCTATTTCTCAGCCAATGTCTAGTCAGATGCAAGGATTATGAGATTTTCATATCTCTTGCCATTTGTTAGACAGTTTGTGTTTGCTAACTTGGGAGTCAACCTTTAGCCTTCCAGTTCCCCGAAATTTTGGATAACCTGGTTTTAGGTACCTGTATGACCTAGAGGAATGTAGAAGTTCTCTTCACTTATCCCATCACTTTAAAAAAAACAAAGGGACCCTTAAAACGAGTTGCAGATAAAAGTAGTCCTCTTTTTCAGTCAACATAATGTCTCTGCATAAGTACAAATTTGGATTCAACCTCCTAACTCTGTGACATGGGGAAAATGTGTCCCCTATGTTTCTCTGGGAGGATTTGTACACTCTCTGTTCTTCCTACCACCCAGGTCTCAGGTGCTCAGGAGTTGGATCTGCATATAGTATATGGCTTTATATGTCAGCAACAGGAGAGTGGTAACTATTTTCAAAGATCACTCACGGACCCAAGTCTTTAAACAGATGAATGGGTGGTGAGCATGGATTGGCAGGGATCTGAAGATTCTCACTTCTCTAGTAAGTAAGCTGAAACGATAGGCCCAGTCGATAAGGACACCAAATAAAATGTTTTGGAAAGGATTGCCTCCATCTGTTTCCAGCTTACACAATATAGGCACAGAGCATCAATCCCAGGAAAACTGGCCTCAAAGAAAGGTGTGGGTTGCTGATTAGATCCCCACTGATCCAGTCCCACTGATCTGATTATACTCCAGCAGCCACGTATAGAGTTCTTAACACTAATGAAAGTGTACATTGAAGGAAACTTTTCATCCTTGGAACGTTGATCCCCGCTCCTGTCTCCTGGGGCCTGTGTGATTCACCAGCCAGAAACTCTAGCAGCTGGAGAGTAGATGGCCTATCTCGTCCTCCTAGTTCATCACTCTGAAGCACCATAAGGTTAAAGAACTTCTACCTGGCTGTCTGTTTTTATTGTCAGGGGAAGATTAGGTGAGTCTCACAAAGTGTATCTAGCCTTAGACTAGATATTGTTTAACTAATTTTGATCTTGGGTCTTTGGCTAGTTACATCATTGTTAAGTTAGAGTAGACCTTGAAGAACCAGAGGAGGAATCTTTCTTCAATTTAACTGGAGTTTTGCTCTCCTATTTCTGGGTTCTTATAAATCATGCTTTGAGTTTGCAACCAAATGGTTAGCTATTGCTACAAGAATTATTAGCAAGCTTGTCATCCACCAGGGCCTTTCCTCTAAGGAATGACAAAGCATTTGATGTGCTGCACATGTATAAAGGTGCCAGCAGATAAAGAGGTTTGCCTTGGGTCATCTCTGAAGAAATACTATGTTTTACCGCTCTAACTCCCTGCTCACTGGAAATGCTAAAGGAACAGAGGGAGGAATTTGAATTCCTTAAGTAAAAGACAAGAAACTCTTAATGTGTTCTATTACTGTACCAACATTTCTAGTAGTCACAGAGCATACTTTCTCTCTCCAGTAATTTTATTAGTTAATGAAAAACTGTGGTTTGGTTAGGAGGGAACAAGAGCCAAGTGGTAGACCTAAATCCCTCTTTTTATCTGAGAACCATGACACTATTTAACCACAAATATTTATCTTTCATTCTCTGAGGAGACGGGTAGCCTCTCTGGGTCATCCTCTGCAGAAGGCAGTAGATTCTGTGCACAACTGTTATCCAAATCGTTCAATCTTACAGCCAGCCCAAACTCTATTCATTTTACAAAAACCCAGGGTGGAAAGAGAATTCTAAATGATAAAAATCACCTTTTTCCACACTGGTTTAAATTTTTTAGAAATTTAAATTCCTTTGGATGATTTTTAGTGCTCAAAATTAACCAAATTAAGAAGGAGAAAATCTGACTTTCTTCAGGAAGGCAGTAAGAATACAATAGAGAAGAGGAATCATACTTGGCTTATCATTCTGCATCTTAATTTTTACTCATATTGAAACATGTGGATTTAATTCTTTTAACTGCTATAGGTTATTCCATTGCACGAATAAACCATATTTGTTTGTTTGTTTACTTATCTCTCTATACCCTTTCTTTCCCTTTCTATACTCTCTCTTTCCCTTTCTGTCATTAAGTTAGTCACATTGGTCTGCAACTCCACGATAAAGGAGAACCATTAATCCCTTCTCAGTCACTGGACTTTGAAAAGACAAGACAGTAATGTGAAATGAATAGAAATTTGGTATGAGCATTAAAACTAACCCGAGTTTCTTATACATTGTACTTTCCATCTAGAAGGACAAGAGTCTACAAACTTTTTTTTGTTTCTATTTAAATAATACAATCATGATAGTCCATATGTGAAAGTGAAGGGGATATAAAATTAGATAATTATGAATCACTGGGACTGAATGCCACAAACTCAGCCCATATAAAGACTGGAAATCCAAGGACAATCATGTTGCTGCTCATGATACTTTAAGCTGTTGATGGATGAGGGTCAGTGTCCTCCTTGGTCCCTCCATGGACAGTGATGCTCTTAGGCCATAATTTTCCATCTCTCTTCTTGGAAAGACTGACTCTAGGCCACTCTGTAAAATGAACCTTGGAAATAAGACTTCTGTCTCACACCATCTATTCACAAAAAAGAACTATAAAAATAAACACATACCAAGAACCAAATGGAGACATGGCAACAAGCCTGAGGAAAATGCCATCCCTTCAACCCCTTTTAATTCCCTTTTAATTTTATTTAGTTTCAGTAGAGGGCAAGTTCATAAGATGTAGGAAGACTTTTGTATCTTTTGAACATGTTTATCTAGAAAGTAGAGATAAGAAAGAATAAGGTTGGAAAGAGGCAGCACTAAGAAAACGCGGAAGGGCATACAAGATGGCATTTCCACAGCTTTCTTGCTATATAGAAATCCCCTGGAACATTGTAAAGAAACTATTCTGTGTTATGTCACTTAAGTGTCCTAATATAAGGTAGGTTCCCACTTAAAAACTCCAAAGTAAACTCATAAGTGGGCATGACTTGGAAATGAAGCAAGGCATTAGTGTTCAGTGACAAATAGTTTGGATTCAACAGTGGTTGGGAAGAATTTCAAGAGAGACCACCCTGGTTCCTCCCTCTGCACCCCTTATTTCTCATGAAATTGCGTGTGCTTCCCTGGGATCCTTTTATTTGGTTTTTGCTCTTTTCACTAAATCATTAATTTTAGTGATGGTATTAACTTTTTCCATCAGTTTCTGAGCATCCCCTCTTGGTCTGTTTTCTTCTTTTCTTAATATTAGGGAAAAATTTTTTTTTCCCATAGAATGCAGTCTTTCTCAGCACCTTCACCATTGGCATATGTCCTTTCGAGTTACAGTAAGCTGGGTCCCAAAGAGCCTTCCTTTATCTTTAGAGGGCTTTTCCTACAGTGGACAGCAGAGCACTTGACTTGCTCCACCTTGTTTGTCTTCCCACTGCCCTTGTGAAAGGAGAGGCTATTTGGCCCTCTGACGATCAGGAGGAAGGGATGCTCTGAAGGACTCGCTTTCCTGGGGACCACACTGCTAAGTGATAGACTTAGACATCCAGAGGGAGGACCCATTCCCTTGGATCTCTCTGAGTTATATCTAACTGCTATTTCAGACATGTTTCCCTCATTCAACTTTTGTTTTCCAAACAGACCTTTTCCTTGGCCTCTGGTTATTACCAGTGCAGCTTCCCCCGCCGCCCATCTCAAAACTACTTACTCTAAACAACATTTTCCAAGTTGATTTTGTATGTCAGTTCGAAGACAACTTTTTGAAAAGAGATTACTGAGCACCTCATCATAACCATTTTATTCCTCAAGTATAGGTCCACAGTGTGTTGGATATTGTGCCAGGCAAAAACAAGAGATAGTTCCTTGGCTTCAAGAGCTCACAACCCAGTCTGGAGAGCCAGTTCTCAGCAGATGACTGAACAGTAGGCTAATCACAGTGCACAGAATAACAAAGCAGCCAGTTTTGAGCATCTATAGTACATCAGGCACTGTGCCAGACACAATTTATATAGTCATGAGCAAAATAGATAAATTAATAATAATTGAGAAGGAAAGACAACAAAGCAAATAACCCAAATGTATATTTCAGATTATGGAATGTTTAGGTTTGGGCAGTAGGATTTTAAGAATCCCACTTTAAATGAGTTGGATGGCCTCTCTGCAGTGATGACATTTCAGCCATGAAAGGATCTAGTCATAGGGAAAAAAATCTTTGTTAGTAAAAGAATATCACAGGTAGGTAGACCTGAGGTGGGTAAGAGCTTGGCATACTGAGAAACTGAAACAGGGTTGTGCAGCTAGATTGAGAGCAGGCTACCCATGTAGAAGCCTGAAGTCCATGAGAAGGAAGTTGTATTTTATTCTGTATTCATTGGGAAGCCTTAGAAGAGTTTGTCCAATGAATATAACAGGAACGTATTTCTGTTTTATTTATTTATTTGCTTTTACTTTTTAAAAGATTATTCTGAGTATTGTGTAGACAATAAAAGGAAGGGACAAGAGAGGGTACAAGGAGATTACTGAAGTAACTTACTGGAAAACAGTAGCACTTTATACCAGAGTGGTAGCAGTTGACGTAGAAAAATATGGATGAATTCATAAAGTGTTCTGGAATTAAAAGGGACAGTTTCATATTTGCTAATGATTTAGGCCTTGGAGTGGAAGCAAAGGGAAAAGCCAAACGTAGTTGCCAGATTTTGATCATCTTACTGAACGGTGAGGCCATTTATTGCTCTGTGGAAGGCTATGAAAGAAACAGTTTTGTGTTATGGTGGGAAACCCAAAGGGTGATTTGAATTCCTGAACAACTATTCCCATCATGATGTTGCAGCAGGGCAGGAAAAACACAAATTTGATGTTGAGAGTGTATTTTGGGGGTGACAGTGTAGGCTTGAGAGTCATCAGCAGAAGAATGGTAGCTGTGTTGCTACTATAAAGAGAAGTGAGGGGAGCCAAGATTCAACTTTGGGAGCTGAATATATTTAGAGTAAAAGAAGAAGAGCCGATGGAGGGAATGGAGAAAGTGATCAGAAATGGTTGCGATATTGAGCAGTATTGAACATAAGCCTGCCTAGCTTGCCTCTGGTATGTACTTTGTCTTTTATGATAATTTCAAAAATGCTGTTTCTGAAAATGTTCACAAAACTATTAGGCATTACCTGTAATGCATCAGCATTTACACTTGGGGACTAAGGAAACTACTTAAGTATCTGACTCTCTACAGATCACTCCTGGATTCGAGATCCTGCCCAGCAGACTTGCATTAATGGCTTGAAGGAAATGGAACATGTCTCTTTTTCAAGTCATGCTCACATTTATTTAATAATACAATTAATATTCAAGTGGCCAAGAATTTAAGAAATTCCTCCTTTACCCACCACTGCTCTTAATCCTACCTGCGACCCTCCTGTGATTGTGGCATGCTGGAGGTAGCATGTGCTGCCATCAAACTGTGTGTGGTTTCCAGCATTTAAATGAAATCTTGTTTATTCACAGATGCCATTTTATTGAACTGTAAAAACGGAAGCACATGGCTTTTGACAGGGGGCACACCGTTCCAACATGGCCTTCCACAATTTTTGCAGTAGGATGTACAGCTCCAGGCTCTATGCCTTCTCTCTTGTAAGGTCAGAGAAACCCGTTCTGTGAGGACTGCTCTGTGAAGGTGAAAGTTACCCATAAAGCAGTCTACATATTCAGTGTGAGTTGAAGTATTGTGTTTCAGGGACTTTGTTTCCATGTAGCTCCTTTCAAATAGATATTGTTTTTTCAGTGGTTCATTATGATTATTTGTACCCCATATCATTACTTAGGATAATAATAGCAAGATTGCTACTTTGGCTTTTTGTTTGGTTTCTGAAAGCTAAGAAAGACTCCAAGCATGCATGAACTCTTATTATCATAGAATCTAAAAGAGGAGAAATGGAAAATTTTGAGTTTTGAAATTTAAGCAATTACTTGGAATTGCAACCCTTGGGGGATTTTTATCATTCTGTCGAGACTACATGCACCCTGAAGTAGACAGCTATAATAGGAAGCATTAACTCTGAGCCTTGAAGGGGCTTTTAGGAGGGAGGAAGAGCAGTGCCTTGGGTAGCTGATGTCTCAGGATATGAGGGAGTTGCCTGCCTAGTGAAACATTCTATCTCTCCATTACTCTCCCCAAAACAACTAGAATGCAAGCTGTAGCATAATATTCCACTCTTGTACCCAATGGTGAATCTCAACTGAATGTATAGGTTCACTGCCATAATCAACAATTGAGGAAAGCCAAGAAACTCAACAAATAGATCTCACACCTGAGAAAATCCACTTGTAGGTAGAGCAGGTCTTTGCACATGTGGTTTTCTAGTCTCCGAGAAAAATACAAGAAGCCACTACTCCATAAAAAGGAATCCAGAGGGAACTTAGAAATGAAAAGTTTGGTTGATAAAATTTTTTAAAATTGGTGAATGCACAGAATGTACAGACAGCATGGAAAGGCAAATTAGTCAGCTGAGAACATGTAAAGGCAAATTAGTCAGTTCAAAAATAAGTCGTGAAATTCTTCTAGAGAATAACATAAAAGAAATAGATGAAAGTATTAAGAAATGCTGAGATATAGAAATCATTTTTAGAAATTTAATCTATTTAATCCAACACATACTTAATACAAGTCAAGAAAAAGAGGAAGAAGTGCTCAGGAAACAAGAGATTACTTCACAGAAATAGACACTGCGTCTCTTGTTGAAAAAGCCCATCAGAGCAACAAATGATAAATGTACTCATCTGCACACTTTAACTCTATAGAATCAGCTTTAAGGTGCAAGGATCTAGAAAAAATTACAGCTAAACAGCAAACTTCCCAGCAGCAGAACTGTATAGAAGAAAATAATGAAGTAATGAATTTAAAATTCTGAAGGAAAATCATTTTGAACCTAGAATTATATATAGTCAAAGTGTCATCAGAGTGAATTCTTTTGCGACACACAGAGCCTAGAAAGTTTACTGTTTATAATAAATCCTTTGACGTTGTGCCATTTCAATATGAAAATGAATCTGGGAAGATGGAGAATAGCAAAAGATATAATGAACAAATTCATAAAATACTAGTTAAATGATCATTTTAAAAATTAAGGTTTTGGGACCTCCCTGTGGGCACAAGGGGTTGAGTCTCAGCCTATGAAGCTATCCAGAGTCACTGCAGCATGAGTTCAATCCCTAGTCGGGGAGTTCCCACATGGTGCAGCAGACCTCTCCTGCCTCGCCCACTGCTCCCCTCAGCAGTGTATTTCCATCGATCTGCCTGTTCTGCTCCCCACTCTGTCTCTGCTGAATCCTCTCACCCTCGCAGCTCTGATCACCACCCCCGCCCTTGTATGCATGAATAAATGAATCTTTTTAAAAAAAATTAAGGTTTTGTAAGCTGAAAGTAAAATTGTAGATGATACCAACCTGGAATGTAGTATAGAATGTGACCATGTGATTTTGCCGGGGGCCTGGGGAGGAAAAGCAGGCCACCCTTATGTTATTCAGAATTAGGGGATAGATCTGTAATTTACTATACACACTGTAAGAATCTCAAATGTTTGTGTCATGGGTGTTGAAATTTAAATATATTCACCAATTAGAAAATTAAAATGGATTCTTTTCAAACCAGTAGAGGAAAAATGAAACAGACAATTTGATGACACCAACAAAAGTCAGTAAAAGAATCAAAAGGAAACGTCTTGGAAATTGGTAAGCAAAAGTGCCAAATAAATATGGCAGGAATTGAGTTCAAATTCATCTGTAATCAAAATAGACACAAATGGGTCATCTTTTCCCAGCTAGCTGAAAGCCCTATCTAGGTTGATGTAAAGGAAAAAGAAATGATATGTTTACACATTAGAGAGGACAAAACAAAACAACCATTATTTGCACACTCTGAATATCTTTTAGAAAATCAGTGATTTGAACAATGCATCTTCATTTCCAAAAAAAAAAAAATGAGTCCTGCCTCAAACAATTCCTAATGATTAATGACCTAAACATGAAAATATATTACAAGAAAACATAAGACTTCTTTAGACCTTAGGAGTAGTAGCAGAGACCTTTTTAAAAAGTGATTTAGAAGTGAAAGTTACAAGGAAAGTATTAATTTGGCTACTTCAAAATTAAAATTCTAAATGAAAGGCATTGTAAATAAAGTCAGAAGGCAAACAAAAGCCTTCTGGGAAAAGATTTTGGCAATAATACATGTGGTAAGGCTCTGGACCAAAATCTGTATGATTTGCAAAAATTAAAGTTTGATGATATCACAAGCCTTTAGGAGTAGAAGGTGGAGAGCTATGTGACAGTCTCAACTAAAATGAAAACCATGTGAACCTGACGTAAAGTGTGCATCTCTGTGTCTGACTTAGGAAGATGCACATGTGAGAGGACACTCAAGTTCAGGGAAGATGTACTCCAAACCCTAGCAGCAACTGAGTCTCAGGAAAGGCATAAGAATGTGGGGTGCCAGAGGGTGGGTACAGAGAACTGTGAATGAAGACTTTATCTGTAATGTTTAACATTTTTGCAAAGAGAGTGCATATTCAAGTAATTAAAATCAATGTTTCAAAACCTTTAAAGGTGGACATTTTATTTTCCGTTTCAGTGTTCAGAATTAAGGGCTCCTTCATCATAGTTAAAAGAAAAAGTGGGCTGTCTGTAAGTATGAGGTTCCTGGTCAAGTCTGATGCTGATATGATCCCAAATCTGTCTGGTGCCCTTAGGATACATTAGGAAGTGTTTTAGGATGAGAATGAAGTTTAAATACACCTTTCACACTCTGGGGACGGATTTGGATTGGAAACTGCCTGTGTTTATCTTTAGGCATATCAATGCTAAATGTTTAAATATCTGCAACTGTTCTATTTAAAACAGTTTTGGTTGGGCTTATTATTTAGTCCACTGTTTGGGATGGTGAAATCTTAAAAAGCACATCAAAGGCAGATTATTCCTTCCAGTCCTGTTTCAAGTATGCAGAAAATGGTAGGTTATGCACTTACATTTTTAACTTCATTATATAAATGGCATTAAACCAACCCTAAAGTAATTGCCAATGATAACAGTATTGTTTCACTGAGTTTTTATTCACAACTATGAGTCATTTTTCCTCTTCAGAGGAGATGTGGTTTTTTCGTGTGTTTGTTTCTTGTGTTTTTTACATTAGGTCCCAAACACCCAACTTTGACCATATTTTTCTTCTCCTTTGCAGTTTTTTTCTATCGATCATTGTATTTCTTTAGGAAACTTCTTTAATTTTTTTTTAAGGGAAGGAACAAAGCTAGCAAAGAAACAGATGTGTCCCATATAAAATATGTAATAAATCTTGTCCCACAAATTCTTTGCTCTGAACTTTCTGACAGAAACTGTCAAATATCCACTTTAATTCAGGTATAAAATGTTCACTCGGTGTCATGGCGCCAACCGCCATATGCCAGAATAAAGTTAGTGACCAGCCATAAAAACAGCAGCATAAGCACCTTTGAAATGGTACAAGTCATCGTGGGTGAGAACGACCCATATAAATCCATGGGGAATTAATCTCGGCTTTGCTACTATCCTGCTGAGCATTTACAATGAGCTTCTACTCCCACACAGCAGAAGTAGTAATACTTTTAAAAGGAGAGAGAGAATGAGGGCTGTGCGCCCACCTAATGAGCTTGTGGGAGGGAAGAAGGGGGTTGCATGGATCAGAAAGCACTAGCTTCTCCTCCCCCTCCCGAAGCCCTGGAATCCCCTTGAAGAGGGCACATCCAAGCAGCAGTCTAACATGTGGGGTTCTTCTTCAGCTCGCGCTGCCTGGTTTCACAGATCATGTGAAACCAATCTCCCCGAAGCGCAATCACAAGAAATGACTTCAGCTTCATAAATCATTGTTATCATCCCACAGGAGGAGGTAATGCTATGGTTTTTCTCCAGTAAAACATTTCAAGCCTCTAGTTTCATGAGCCTTTCTTTTTTCCTTTCATTTTTTTCCTCCTCTCTGAAATCAGCTTCATACCATTTGCACAATTAGCTTCAGACTCTTGCCTAATGCAGAATGGGACGTCTCCCATTTACCCAATATTGGACATTTCAACCTCTCAGATTTTGACAGCCCTGTTGCCTAGTAAGAGATGTGTGTGCACACATGGGCACACTTACCGTTTGTGCCTCAGAGGTGTCTCACTTGCTTCCAGGAATAGGCTGACCCTCCATATGTTTTCCCATTAAGAATATTTTCTTTATCCTATATTTTCCAAATACAGGACAGGTATGTTGGGCTTAAGGGTAGTAGAAAGAATTTTTAACTCGCAGCATTAGATACGATTTTAGTACAAGTGGACGTCTAAAACCTTTCTCTCCTAAGCCACCAGAAGAAGAAAACAAAGGGTAAAGTAATGGATTCCTTCCAAGCTAAATCAAAGAATAAATATTTTTGATAAGATTTTAATAATCCTTCATAATCAAATATTTTTCTCCCATAGGATCTTATTAAACAAATGCTATCAGAAAAGTATTTGCAATGTTATCTTAAGTTTCTAGAAAACTATTATTCGAATAGCTTCCATACCCATTTTGAAATACAGGCTTAATTTTTAACAATTACTTGCAGTAATTATAAATTAAGCTATTGCAATAATTATAAATTAAATTATATTAAGTTTCTATAAAAGTAATGAGTTAAAAGTTGACCTGTGACTTGACATGTTAAATGAAAAGCCTAAAAAATTAAAGATGACTGCAACTGTATAATAACGCACAAATGAGAATGTGATTATAATATCCCCTTATATTTGTGAAAAGGAATCGAAAGATTAATAGAAGTCATTACTTAGAGAAAGACACTATTTTTATTTTTTTAAATAAATATCCAAATGCTTCACAATGAGAATTTTACTTGTAAAATATGGGGAAAATATAAAGATTTGTTAAGGGAGGAGGAGGATTATTACCCACTCCTACTTTGATTTTGGTTGAATTTAAATTGTTTTAACTTGTCACCATAACAAAGGGTTTTTTCAATATTTGTACAAATATTTCTTCAACAACATTTTTCTAACAAAAAAAAACATTGACAATTATTGCTAAAAAGTGTTACTCCAGAGGAGCCACCTCAAAACCTATTAAGCTCACCATCACTTTCTTTTTTTTCTTTTTTTTTTAAGATTTATTTATTTATACATACAAGCTGGGGTACAGGCCAGAGGCGTGGGGCAGCGAGAGGGTTCACCAGAGACAGAGTGGGGAGCAGAACAGGCAGATCAGAAATACACTGCTGAGGGGAGCAGCGGGCGAGGCAGGGGAGGTCTGCGGCACCATGTGGGATTCTCCCCGCTGGGGCATCGAACTCGCATCGCACGCTGCCAACAGCTCCATGGCGCAGCGCTCAACCGCTGCACCACCAGGGAGGCCCCTCACCATCATTTTCACCCAAGCAGACTTTGAAGCAGTGTGGTTGGTTTTAAAACCAAGCCTCATTTCTTTGTTTCTTTTCACTGACTTTGATAACAATCGTCTGTGCTAATGGTCCTACCGCATAACTTCTACTGACAAAACAAATTAAATGTGCTTTAACATGGAAAATATCTTCTATAGCATCTCAATAGAACCAGGGCATCTCTGAACAGAATCCCAATTCACCCCATATATTCTTTTCTTGGAAATATCTCCCAAGTAACAGATTATTACTTACCTTCTCTCTACCCATGTATTTGGTAACATCACAAATACTGAAATCATGGTAAATCAAGTATTTCAGCATTCAGAGCAATAGCAGAGATTGGGAACAGTAGGCTTCTTTTAGTCACAGTTTCCTAAGGACACTTTGCCTTGGTGAGGCTTCCAAGTGAAGACTAGTTTCAGGCTAGTTCTGTGCTATCAGACCAGAAGCAGGGCCTGCTCAGCCATTCATTTTCATGACTAAGCATCTGAATACTTATTTTTCTTATAGGGAGAGCTTCCATTATTTGACAGATGCCCTATGCTACAAAGATGTCAGAGGTTTAGTATAAACAAATCTAGGTGAACCCTCCTTTGTAAAGCTGTGAGTTCAGTGTATGTTATCTGATGCGTGAGCATGGTGCATTTTCCCCTCTTCATTTTTGATTACGTAAGATCAATCTCCAGCTATTAAAATCTCTAAACTTGCAGTTTTTTAATCTGAGTTTTAGTCTTTACAATGTAACTAAAGCCATTCTTCATATTGGATCTATTTCTGGAGAATTTACA
Source organism: Scalopus aquaticus (assembly GCA_004024925.1). Lineage (NCBI taxonomy): Eukaryota > Metazoa > Chordata > Mammalia > Eulipotyphla > Talpidae > Scalopus > Scalopus aquaticus. The sequence goes on along the minus strand of PVIJ01021236.1, from coordinate 5,918 downwards.
AAAATATGTGGGATGGTTACCTATAGCGATTGTAGAGTATGTGAGTGTGTGTGTGTGTAAGGTGTAAATAAAGGACTTTAAGATTTTCATGTAGGTCACTATGCATTTAAGTTTACTTATTCATTCAAATTCTTGTTTTTCAGTTATTACTTCTTATTTCTCTGTTGCTCTACTCTGTAACAGTATGATAGTTTTACAGTTTGTAAGCAGGAACCTAGAGAGTATAACAGAGATACAGTGAAAATGAGACAGGAGAAAGGAGATGAGTTATTTCTTTTTGCCCTAACCTAATTGCATGACCTTAAACAAATTTCTACCTTTCCATGTGGTCTGCTATAGCCTCCAAATGTCTATTTTCTTTTTCAGATTGAATTGTACTAATTATTTGAAGAACAAAATATATGAAAAGCAAGTCTGTCAACCAGCAAGGCAGAAATAGCAACTGTAGTATTTTATATTACCATCTGATATTTTTGATAGATAATATTTATTTCTGTGATATGTATTTTAAGGTAATCTTAAACATAACCACATCTGCTGTTTAATATACCGAGTTTTTTCACTTGTGTTTTATAGCATTTTCCTTTGAAAACATTTGCTTCCAGTCTTTGGGAGTTTACTACAAAGATAAATATGTTAGTAAAGGAAAAACAGAATGCTCCATTACTCAGACAGATCTTTTGGGAACCTGAGAAAAGTTGAGCAGGCAAGTGCCATTGAATGATTCAGAATTTGGTGGTGGTGCTAGTCATGATTGTGCGAATTGACATTTACTAAGCCAGTGTGCCAGGTGCAATACAGAGTACCTTACAGACATCTCATTTTATTATTACAACTACCTTCTAATGTAGGTGCTATTACAGCCTCTGTTTATAGATTAGAAAGCTCAGTCCTAGAAACAACTCTCTCGAGGCCAGACAGTAATGGAGCAATATGAAGTTATGCTCCCACTGTTACCCCCAATAAAGAACCCACCTGACATGTGCATTGGAAAGGTTAATGGTCTATTCAAACTCATGCCATTTGCAGCAACATGGAAGGGATTGTGCTAGCCAAAACTAGTCAGAAAGAAAACGATAAATACTGGATGGTCTCACTCATATGTAGGATATAAAGAAACCAAGCAAAGGTAAAAAAAATAAAGTCAAAAACTAGCAAGCTGACCATAGAACTGAAGCATATAGCAAAGGAGGGAGAGAGGGGATGAACACCAGGGAATATGATGATAGTTCATGGGTGATATGGTGGCAGGAGAACTATAGAGACTACAACAGTGGTATAAGAAAAAAAAAATGGAAGGGGAGGGGAGGAAAGAGAGGAAGGAAGGAGTTAATGGTCTATGTAAATAACTTAGCATCTTAACTAGTGTACACTCAGTACTAAGCAAATCTCCTCCTCCTCCTCCACCTTCCTCTTCCCTCCTCTCTCATCATCATCAATCTAATTATCCCAATCAGTTGCTTTAACTGCTTCATAAGTAGCTGAACACCCATTAGCTGGGGCTGGAAGGGAAGGATCACAGTCCAATACACAATTATAAAATCCAGCATTTATTCAATTCCCTATTGCTTAACTCATTAACTCTACATGAGAGGCTTAATTTATTAACACAGTGCTTCAAGAAATATTTGCTGAAAATTGAGTACTAAAAACTGATTAAATGTAAGGCAAATAAGCAAATAAAGGAGGCCCTTGCTTTTAAAGAGTACTGCTTTAAATCAAAGAGAAAAATGAGCATGTAGCTTATCACTTTGCTCATAAACCTGCTTACAGATTCAAACTAGCAGCTGCTTTTTAGTCATTCTCCCCAATTAATGGAGCAACAAGTCAATGATTTATAAATTTGTAGTCTCAAGTTCTGAGTATTTTGAATACGAAGTCTGGAAAAAAACATACATGCCCTTCAGAAATTACACACTTTTAGCCTTGTGTTGATACCAAAATAGGACAGAATTGTTTGGGAATGAAGGCCTCCTGCAGTGTCCTTGTACCTACAACTCATCACTAGCTGGTCATTTAGGACTCTGCGGCTCCAAATCCCATTGTCTTCGGAATTTGACCAAGGTTCTTGATGAAACAAAATGGGTGCAGCTCTCTTACAAATCTAGCTTCTTTGCAATTCCTAGTAGCTCCTCTGTGACACTTCGTCTGTTGTCTCCTTCCTGAATGGGGAGGCTGTGGAGTTCACTGTCCTCATATCGTACAAGGCTGTGCCTTCACCTTGGAAACAAGATGTCAGGAGGGCAAGGTAGACATTACTGGAAACAGGATTTGTGTGTGATTGTTTGCCAAGTGAGAGTTGTATTTTGTAACTATACTTGTTGAGGCATATCTTGAAAAAACATTTTTACAAAAGGCATGGCACTTCTATTAATGCTGATAAGGTAAAGGTTTACATGGCCCTAGAAGAGAAGATAACAAGCAGAATTTCTGGCCCTGTTGGAGAGTGCAACCACCTGACTCCCATTAATGTTAATGAGCCTTTCACCAGATCATTCTAAAATTTTAGCCCTGTGGTCTGTTTTAAAGCATCAAGAGTCAGGAAATTTAGAGTGAAAGCTAAAATTTCATCCTGCCACTTTTTTCTGTGACACACACACACACATTTATATCCCTTTTGAAAAAGTGCAGTTAAATTCAGCTCTAAGAAACCACCTCAGTGTTTGAGATTTTTGAAGGAAAATATTGAGCAGGGGCTTTAGCAATATATTGGATGATGAATCAAGAAACCTAGAGTCCCCCGCTCTTAGTGTGACCCAGGAAAGTGACCTCATCAACTTGGATATTCATTTTCTCATTTCTATAAAATTAAATTGATGCACTAGGTTATAGACTTTGAGTCCAACATTGCCATGGGTAGACTGTTGTACAGCTTTGAGGGATTTCACTGGACTACACAGGAACATAGGGGGAAAAGATAGAAGAATATTAGCAGCTAATTAAATGGTTGCCTTTAAGAAGAGCATAATTCCTCATAAAGTCTGACCGTCCAGTGTTACCTCGATATTGTCAGTGGTTGAACTCACCTATGGAAGCAAAGTCTTATCTATGGTGAAAGTATGTTGGAAAAAAAATAGTTATGAAGCTTTTACAGTGTTTTGACTAACGAAATAAAGATAAACTTACTTCATTTAGATCCCAGTTACTCATAGTTGGATTACCTGCTGAAATTCTGAGTGGATAAATATTTACTTCTGAAATAGTTACTATGGAGAACATGAGATACATAATCTAATGAACACTTAGAATGATATCACAATCCCTTGAACTGTACTCATTGCCCACACAAATAATTATTATAGTCATCACAAATTATAAAAGAATAATACAGCCTTTCTCATTATAGAACCTGGGAGATTTTTCTGATTCAGATTATCATACCAGTAAGGTATTTTATGAGACATTTTAATATTTTCATAACTTCTATTTAACAGTGTAAATGGCTTGAGATCACAAGTCATACATCAGTTTGATTGCATTAGGACTTTACTATTTTCAGGGATTTATGTGGAAATTTATGAGGAATCCGACCCCTATTGCCCTAAGGCCACCATTGTGATAGGTAGGAGGAGACCATCCTCCTTGGGCAAGCAGACCAAGAGAAAAAAATGCAAGGAGAAGACCTCTCCATAGCTCAGTGATTCCATATTTACATCTTCTCTCTCTCAAATAGTGAAGAGTCGTCCCCCTTTCCACTATCAATGCTTTGCCTCTGTTGGTGAAAAGTTTTCTCTTCTGCCAGAAGGTGCATGACAGTGTTTTTTTTAAGAAATGAAAAATGACTGCCATGTTCACATCAGATGGATGCCACATGAAGGAATGCAGTCCCTTTGTTTCCTAATTAGCATCGCCCAACTCCTCTATTTGTAGGGCTGTAATAAAAACAGCTTCTTTACTATGCGTCCTGTTGGTTTATACCAGCCATGTCAGGTCCATAAACCATGGTATATTAAAGTATAATAGACTGTGTAAAGAATACTAGGGAGATATGCCAACCTCTGTCCTTTCCCCTCATTTCACAATTTACTACCTCCCCAATGGGTATCCATAAATATGACTTAATTATGTTTGGTATAAGAACCCCATTTTCTTTGAAGAGAAACCTCTATTCATGCAACTTTGGTGCATGAATACCACCTTCCTCAGGATAGAACTTTGCATATTTTGGCAAATAGAGATAATGTTCTTATGCTACATATTTTCTGGGAATGTCATTTTATTTATAAAAACTTTACACTTTCCATAATTACTATATTTTAAAAATAGCCTGATACAGATGAAGCTCAAGCGTTGGTCTTATCTGTGCCTATGAAATAGCAATCTAATATGTCAGTCTAAAGCAGGATATAACAGGATGACCTATTGTACCCTCTCACCTAAGAGTCTACTGGACTCTTTTTTGTTTTTGTTGCAAAAGAAAATGAAGATTAGAAAAGACTTTCCAAGAAATGGACCCTGGTCCCCCAGTGGGAAGGTAAAAGCAGAGTAAGTTCTGATAGTGTAGGTCTCTGCTTTGGTTTATCCATTTCTCAAACAGGTGGAGTCCCTACTAGATTTTGGTTGAGAGAAACACTGTTTAATAAGTGGTGATCCCTGCCTTCATAAGGCAGAGTTCCACTTCCCCAGGAAATAGTCATAGATGTTGATTTAGCTACTTGTGTATTAATTATATATAGCAAAATATCTGGAAAAATCTAAACGTTGAACAGAAGACTAATTTAATAAACCATCAGCCATTTGTATTGCTCACCACTGTATTCCCGGTGGCCCCGACAATGCGATGCATTTCTTGTGTATTTAAAAATGTATCAAGTAAAAGTTGAATGAAGAGAGGAGTGAAGTAAATTATTTAAAAAAAAAAAAAAAGAGCTAGTAGAAAAAGCAGACCTCAAGGAAATGATCACAGCTGGTGTGCATAGAAAGGCCATCAGCTTCATTTGGTAGGCCATCATACTGTGGACTCCGAATTTTGTTGTGAGATGATGTTATGATAAATAAATGTGATGTGGTGTAATGTGAACACAATGACATTGGAGCGCCACAGAAACAGCGGTTCCCCACTCCCTGGAGAGCGGTGGAGAGCTTCCGAGGAAGTAACCCTGAATCTCCGTCTTGAAGAAAAGGCATTTGGAGAGTGAAGAGGTGAGGGAGGGGAGAAGGGTGGGGAGGAGAAGATATTCAAAGTAGAGGAGGCTGTGTAAATGTAAAGACACAAGAAAATAGGTTAAGTGTCAAAACACTTAGGTCCCACATGACGGGAGGATATGTGCCTGATAGGAAGTAGCCTGGGCCATGCTGTGAGGCGCTTAATTGTGCAGTGTGAGTGTACGATATCCTGGACAGAGGGGGGCGCTAGTGAGCACATTAAGCAGAAATGGCGACATTCCCTTAGCCATGTAAGCTGGAGATTTGTTGGCAGTGCAGAGAATTGGGATTCATTGTGCAACACGGGGGAAAATGTAAGGAAAACAAAACAGTCCTACTAGCACAGAAAAAATTATAGCATGCTATCTGTAAGTCACCAAGCACACTTAACTACTCAGCTTCCCTGAGCACTTTGAGAGCTACACCAGTGATTATTTTTATTTCTATAAACTGTGAGATTGTCATCATTCTATGCAGCTACATTATCTATTCCCCTGATTTGGAAAAGAATTGCGTTTAACTTATTGCAGATGATGACACATTCTCCAGTCTAAGAAAGGAGAAAAGAGTAAGTTGGAGATGTCTGTTAGTACTCCATCTCCCCTGGCACTGTGTGAGAGTTGGAGGAACATTCTGACCTTACGCTTCAACAAAACCTTCTCACACGCACCCCCATCACACACACAGAACGACAATTTAAACTGAAAAGTAATTATCCAAATGCCAAGATCAATGTGGGCTTGTGCAATAGAAACTAAATCAAAGAGAGAGGG
>PVIJ01021235.1:0-18989 GCA_004024925.1 Scalopus aquaticus | reverse complement strand
TGGGTTGCTTCCATACCTTTGCTATTGTGAACAGTGCTGCAATGAACATACGGGTGCATGTATCCTTTCGGATTAGTGTTTTTGTATCCTTTGGGTAAATTCCCAAAAGTGGGATTGCTGGGTCGTATGGAAGCTCCATGTTTAGCAGTCTGAGGAATCGCCATACAGCTTTCCATAGTGGTTGGACCAGTTCACATTCTCACCAGCAGTGTAGAAGAGTTCCTTTTTCTCCACATCCTTTCCAGCATTTGTTATTGCCTGTATTTTTAATGTGTGCCATCCTCACAGGTGTGAGGTGGTCTCTCATAGTGGTTTTGATTTGCATTTCCTTGATTATAAGTGATGTTGAGCATTTTTTCATGTATCTTTGTGGTATTCTTACTCCAACTGTGCAAAAATCTCAGTATAATCATGAGTAAAAATCAGGCAAGCTAAAACCAAAGACCAATACAAAAGGTGACTGTCTTAAAAATATAAGTCATTAAAAATAAGAAAAAGAAACCATTACAGAGTGAAAGAAACTGAAAAATATGGTAACAAATGAAACAGGATATCTCAGATTAGATTTTGGAACAGGAAAGAACATTAGTGAGAAATCTGGTAAAGTCTGGACAGTCTAAGGTTTAGTTTATAAATTTTGCCCATTCAATTTTTGAAATTTTTTTCCTCCAATTGTCTCATGGTTATGTAATATGATAACTTCAGGAAAAACTAGTTATAGATCATATGGGAACACTATGTACTACCTTAACTAAAGTTACAGCAATATCAGTTTAGTCTCAAAAGCTCAGTAAAAATAAAAGTCTATCAACTGTAAAATATTTAGTAAATTATAAGCAAAATCAATATTAATATTTCATATAAAACAATTGAATAAATAGCTGTCTATTATCCAAATAAGCAAATGAAGAATAAACAGCCAAATACCTGTAAAAAGAGGTTAAATCCACTGGTAATAAAAATCAATTTTAAAAATTGAGATAACCTTTAAGTATTATAAAATTTCCAAATATTTTTCTGCTCATTATTTTCTGGATATAATAAACAGATCGTTTACAAACACTCTTCAGATATATGTGTTAGTGCAATATTTGTAGAGGAATAGTTGACACTCTATTAAAAACTCAAAAGTATTCCATGTCACCTAGCAATTACCAAGTTAGACGTTTGTTCTAAGGGAAAAGATGAAAATAGTTAATCTACATACACCTGTGTGTATTAAAACAAAGTGAAATACAATGCAGTAGGTTATAAAGGTTACAATAAATTCATGCAACAAAAAGTACATAGGTATTAAATTGTTTGCTAGAGATATATGACTGCTGTGAAAAGATATTTAAAATACACTTTGAGTGACAGTAATTTACAAAAATGAATGTATATGTGTTGGATGTTCAATAACAATAAGGAGCATTTATCATTACTACACTTTTGCCAAAAAATATTAAATTTTCTTCTTTTTTTAAGATGTATTTATTTATACATACAAGTGGGGTGCAGGCCAGAAGTGTGGAGCGGTGAAAGGGCTCACCAGAGACAGACTGGACAGCAGAACAGGCAGATGGACGGAAATAAACACTGCTGCGGGGAGCAGCGGGCAAGGCAGGAGAGGTCTGCTGCGCCATGTAGGATTCTCCCCGGCTGGGCATCAGACTCGCTGTAGCGGCTGCTGACAGCTCCACAGCTCTGCTCTTAACCTGCTGCGCCACCAGGGAGGCCGCAAACAATATTAAATTTTCTAATCCATAAAAACGGAGTCCCAGCCTCCCTGATGGCGCAGTGGTGAAGCACTGCGCTGTGGAGCTGTTGGCAGTGGCGACGCGAGTTCAAAGCCCTATAGGGGAGATTCCCACATGGCGCGGCAGACCTCTCCTGCCTCGCCCGCATGAATAAATAAATATTAAAAAAAAAAACTGAGTCCCAAATTACTGAAATCACATTCTCTTTGGAGTTCTCATTTTTCTTCTCTCCAGAGTTGATCTAAGGTCCCAGAGGTCTTTAGTGTCTGTTTACCAGAGGGAGGATGACCTGCTCGGGTGCCGTCCTCTATTCTGGTGGCTCCTCTCGTGGGGAGCACTGCTGCCTTTTTCTTTGGTCTCCTCTGCTGCTGTTGGCTGCAGGGTCTTCTGGTCTCTGGAAAGGCGTACTGTTCCCAACCCCTAGCTTATTGGGAATGCAAGTTTAATTTCAAGCACTTCTGTGCTCTTCTAGTGATGCTCATAGCAACTGTTGAACACATTCTTCCAAATTATGTGTAGAACTGCGAAATGTAAGGTATCTGGCTTTCAGCTATTGCTCCTTTACTTTTTAGACACCAGACTGACAAGTGAGTTTCTCTATGAGAACAGCATGCTCCTAGCTCTGTGCGGAGGTGGGGAAGGAAAACCATACAAACTTTATGAAAATAATATCCAGTTAGACTTAGTACCATTCCCTTTTGGATGAAAAAAAAAAAAGCACACCTGCAGAAAGAGTGAGCAAATAGTGATATATCCAAATGCACACAGAAATAACTTCTGGATACCAAATACTGAAGGTCTATTTTTTATGTGTATTGGTGTTTTCTAGTTTGCTTATCTATATATTTTAATGCCTTTCCATAGGAAAAACAATTTTTATACCCCTCCCTTCAAAAATATAGTTCTATTATTTTCAGAGAATTTTTCATCCAGAGCTCAGAGATCTTTCCCAGAACTATGTTGCAGACTTTGTAATTGTTTTAGAATTGATTGCCATAGGAAATAGGTTTATGTCTTCTGACAATGTGTTAATACAATAAAAGGAATTTTTTTTGTAGCAAAAGAGCTACAATTTTTCATTGGTTGTAGTTTTTTTTTTTCCCTTTTCTTTGCTGTCTCTTTGTAGATAAAATGGGATTTCATAAGCTCTGGTTTTTCAACATCAGCTTCTAGGAATTTTTTTTTCATGAGGATGCCTTGTTCAAGGCTAAAACAGTACAGAGAAAAATACATCCAAAAGAGCCTTAAAAAGATTTATTGTGTTGTACTTAATGGGAAATATTGTTACTGTAAAAATGCATTGTAAGTTGTAACCTTGAATGTTTGTTTACTTGAAAGTAAATGTAACAGCCTTATTTTCCAAAATTGATAAGCTGCTTTTTCCTCTGATAGCTATGCAACATTTTCAAAATAATTTTCTCAGGAATTAAGTAATTGTTTTAGCGTCAGTGGAATATTTTTAATTTACTATTTGTGTGGTGTTGCTCCCGACACAACAAGTGGCCCATTCAAATGTAGGCTATGTTCATTTGCTAGTAGTTGAACCACTTGTATTAATTTTATATGAACTACGAGTACAGGTGTTTCTGTTTGTGAATTGTAGATACACAGGCATGTACCCCAGAAGAAACTACTGGCAACCACTCACTGAAGGAAGCATACAGCTATGCTTTAACGTCTTAGGACCTATACACGTGAATTTAGATGTAAATTTCCTTGTGAAACCAATATATGAAATGAAGACTTTATAAACACAGTTGCTTTGCCAATAGAAAATGATAACAAAACGGGAAGTCTTATGTGGCAGTCTAACTTTGTACTCATAGTTCATATAAAAGTAATACAAGTGTTCAACTGCTAGTGAATGAATATGCCCAACTACATAGCCTACATTTGAATGGTAAGTTAAAAAGATTCCACTGATGGCATTGCAGACCTCTCTTGCCTCGCCCACTGTTCCCCTCAGCAGTGTATTTCTGTCGATCTCCCTGTTCTGCTCCCTACTTTGTCTCTGATGAACCCTCTCACCGCCCCACGCCTCTGGCCTGTACCCCAGCTCGTATGCATAAATAAATAAATCTTTAAAAAAAAATTCCACTGATGCTAAACAATTACTTAATTCCTGAGAAAATTATTTTGAAAATGTTGTATAGATATTAGAGGAAAAAGCAGCTTAGCAATTAGCAATTAGCAACTGATGAAATAAACCTTAGCATAGGACTGCCCTGGGCTGGGTAAGTGTATCAGTTCAATTCTTCTTCCATGCCTGCTAACAAGGTGACTTGAGCATGATTTCTTTCTCCTTCTGTGGACCTCTGTTATCTGATCTAGCCCTGAACATTGTCTACCTCAGGGATTTCATCACAGACAGGGAGAGGAGACTACCAGACGGTCTCATTTATTCCATAATCATGTCACTGGCACTGGGTTTATAGTTTTGAACAAAATGAAATATGGCCCTTTGTGATAGACCATGTAGTCTAGAGAGGGAGATAAATAATAAACAATAATAGTTAAACATTTATTAATTAGTAATGAGTGACATTAGTAATCATATAGTTAATGTGAAAAATTAATCATAATTACTTTAATACTTTAGGTTACTAGTGGTTACTTTATCACTAATTATTACAATGGCAGTGAGACAGGAGAAAGTATGGTTAGGTTGAGTCCAAGCTGGGCAGGCAGGTCCTAGGACCAGTTTCCTTTGCTCTCACCAAACCTCTTGCAACCTATAGTGAAAACTCACTGGATAGATTTACTGGTGGAAGAGCATTTGAATCAGGTGGAAGCAAAATAAAATTTTAATTCAGGGCCTCCCTGGTGGCACAGCGGTTGAGCGCTGCGCTGTGGAGCTGTCGGCAGCGTGCGATGAGAGTTAGACGCCCAGCAGGGGAGAATCCCACATGGTGCGGCAGACCTCTCCTGCCTCTCCCGCTGCTCCCCTCAGCAGTGTATTTCTGATCTGCCCGTTCTGCTTCCCGCTCTGTCTCTGGTAAACCCTCTGCACGCCTCTGGCCTGTACCCCAGCTTGTATGTATAAATAAATAAATCTTAAAAAAAATTTAATTCAGGTAGGCATTGCAAACCTGAGAAACCTATAAGTTTTGGCTAATCAAGTATTTTTAAGATAAATTACTGATTCTAAATATGTGCTACAAAGTATGATCATATGTCAGGTCAAATAGCTATATAACCCTACCCTATTTTTTCTGCCTTTAAGCCATTCTGATTCCCCCAAATGCATCTAGCATGTTCTCAGATACGTAATTTTGAGTATGCTTTCATTCATCCACGTTTACTCATTAGTGCCTGTCTTGGGGCAAACACTGTACAAATCCGAGGATTAAAAAGATGAGCAAGATAGTTTTAATTGCTACTCTGCTGGAGTTTATAACCTAATAGGGCAACAGACAATTAAATACATAACTAAAATAAAATGTGATAGGAAAGATAAAGTATTGGGTGCACATACAAAGGAAGAACAGATACAGAAATTGCCAGAGGGAGGTAATAACTAAGTTAGGATCTGAAGAAAGAGTAAAGGAAAGTTTGGGAAGTCTAGCCTTTTAGCTCAGTCATTTGCATACAAACAAAATCTGGCCTACATCCTGTTTGTCTGTTTGTTTTTTAATGAAATGTTATGGAGATACATTCATGACCGTTTTTATCTTGTCTGTGGCTGTGTTCATGCTACAGTGACAGAATTGAGTCATTGTAACAGTGGCAATGTGACTCAAGAAAACAAAAATGTTCCTTTTTGGAAAAGGTTGCTGACCCATGATCTAAATAATTGAAGGAGTGGAGATGAATGATAATGAAGAAATTACCACGAATACAAGCGTCTTATAGAATGAAAGCCTGCACTAGAGAAATAGAGATGAAGATCCTCACCCCCATTTCCAAAACAGATGTTGGAATACCAAACTATTTTTGAAGTAGAATCAACAAGACAGGGATTTGTTTCATGTTGGAGGCACAAATGAGTATCGTAAACCTCGGTGGCGCAGTCACTTAAAAGCCAAGAGTTCCTCTTGTGGATGTTGATTTCAGAGAGTTGTTTTGTGACTTATCAACGGTGGGTTCTAAGTGAAAATGAGATTCATTCCTTCATGCCTCAGGAGTTTATGATCAAGACTGTATCTAAGGGCTGATCCTTAGAGCAACATTTTAAAGTTAGGTGGAGGAAAATGAGAATGTGATGAAAATCAGGGGTATATATTGACTTGGAAGACAGGGGAAGGACTGTTCCAAAGGCATGGCTGACAGTGTATGTTGAGTGTCTAGGGAGTTAATCAGGGAGTGTCTTAGGATCTGTAAGTTTGGAAAGAGATGGAAAGAACATTATTGGCTAGAAAGAGAAGGAAAGTTAAAATACAGGTTTAATAGGGAGCTCTGGAGCTAAAATAGCCCACCAGATGCCAGATTTCCCTAGGTTCTAAGGCTAGGTTCCAAATTTTTATGAATAGTTTCTTCTTTTAAGATGGAAAGTGATTTTAAAAGATGAGGAAAGAGCTCTTCACTGCCACTTTATCTTATTTTATTTATTTATGCATACAAGCTTGGGTGTAGACCAGAGGTGTGGGGTGGTGAGAGTATTCACCAGAGACAGAGTGGGGAGCAGAACAGGCAGATCAACTGAAATACACTGCTGAGGAGAGCAGCGGGCGAGACAGGAAAGGTCTGCTGTGCCATGTGGGAATCTCCCTGGCCGGGGATCGAACTCGTGCTGCAGTGGCTCTGGATAGCTTCACAGTGTTGCGCTTAACCTGTTGTGCTACCAGGGAGGCCCTCACTGTCATTTTAAATCCAGGTGCATAGAACACTCAGCCTCGATTCCAACTGCATGCTGCCGTGGAGGACAGGAACTGATCCAGTCACAGAGGGATTCGGAGAGAGACCCCAAGATTGATGCAAGGAAGAATCATCAGGATGACGGTGAAGTGTTTGTTGGAGGCTTAAGTTGGGATACGAGCAAGAAAGATCTGCCTGGATGTTTGTCTCCAGGTATACAAGATCCAGTCACTGGAAGCTCAAGAGGACTTTGACTTGTGCTTTTCAAAAGTGTTCCCAAGGTTTTGGAATTGAAGGAACACAAACTGGATGGCAAATTGATTACCCCCCCCTCAAAAAAAAAAAAGAGCTAATGCTTTAAAAGGAAAGGAATACCACCCTCCAGCCCCCCATCGTGAAGGTTTTTATGTTTGGATTAAGCGCAGCTCCTTCCATAGAACAAATAAAAGACTATTCTGGAGCTTTTGGAGAGATTGAAAATATGGAACATCCCATGGATATGAAGACAAAGGAAAGAAGAGCTTTTGTTTTATCACATACACAGAAGAGCCCATGAAGAAACTGCTAGAAAGCAGCTACCATCCCGTTGGGGAGTGCAAAATCAAAGTTGTGCAACTCCAAGAGGTGTCAAGGCAGCAAGAGCAGCAACATAAAGGAGGGCGAGGCCCTGTAGCGGTTGACAGAGGAGGTCATTGGAGGGGTAGGAGCCAGGTGAGGGCCCAAACTGGAATCACGGATTGAGTAACTTTTTTTTTTTTAAAGATTTATTTATGCGTATGAGCTGGGGTACAGGCCAGAGGCGTGGGGCGGCGAGAGGGTTCACCAGAGACAGAGTGGGGAGCAGAACAGGCAGATCAGAAATACACTGCTGAGGGGAGCAGCGGGCGAGGCAGGAGAGGTCTGCCTCGCCATGTGGGAATCTCCCCGGCCGGGCATTGAACTCAGTCACCGCTGCCAACAGCTCCACAGCGCAGCGCTTAACCGCTGCACCACTAGGGAGCCCCAGAATGAGTAACTCTTATGATCAAGGATATGGACATGAAATAGTGGTGCCTTTAATGGTAATGGAAGATGCAGTGGCCTTGGTGGAGCTGCTAATGCTGAGTAAACTGTGGGAAACAGGGCTAAAGACAGGGTAAAGCAGATGGAGGGGCCAGCAGAGCACTCACACAAGGCAGCTAGAGGGGCGGTCAGCAGAGCAGTTACCAGACACTCAGGTCATAGTCAGAACTGGAGGTGCTGAAGTTACCATGGTATAGGACCTCTCTGAGGATGCACTTCCAGTGATTTGCGATGATGACTTTGTAAAAGCCTTTCTAGTGTCGAAGTAGTAGCCGCCAGTTAGCTTTCTTTTTGTTAATTACTTTTTTTTAAAATATTTATTTTTTTATGCATATGAGCTGGGGTACAAGCCAGAAGCGTGGGGCGGCGAGAGGGTTCACCAGAGACAGAGTGGGGAGCAGAACAGGCAGATTGATGGAAACACACTGTTGAGGGGAGCGGCGGGCAAGGCAGGAGAGGTCTGCAGGTCCATGTGGGAATCTCCCGGGCCAGGAGTCGAACTTGCGGCTGCTGCCGACAGCTCCACAGCGCAGCGCTTAACCGCTGCACCACCGGGGAGGCCCTCTTTTCGTTAATTACTTTGTTATCTGTGTTATGCCTCAATGTGGATTTGTGCTTATACAAATTTGACTTGTATGATCTCATGTTAAACCTCAAATGAATGCTTCCTTATGTAAAAGAAAAAAGAACTCTAAAATATGCTACATAAATTTGAACTTTGGGGAAAATTTAGCAGTTGAACTAGGATTCATATATTATAAATAATTTTAAAATATGTACTATCTTTCATAAATGCCTGTTACAAACTAGGTATCCATAAAATATTAATGGATTTAAAAATACACGTATGTATGTCTGCTCTCTTGTAGTACCATTATTTGGCAATTTTCTGACTTGTCTCATTTTATTAGGTTATTAGGTTGAATTGAGTCTGGTGAAGTGTTTTTGAGCACTATTAAGGGAAATAAAATGAAAGAATATGATTTGATATCCCAAAACAGTAACATTTAGGGTGTAGAGCTCAGTTTGACTTGTCAAAGAACTTCGGCTTAAAACCTGTTCCTGATAATTACTTTTTATGGAATCCTGCACAAATTATTTCATTTCTCTTTATTTGAATTTTTTCCTTTAAACAAGGAATACAGTACATGCTTTTTGTAAGGTTTTTCTGGGAAGAATGCTTACCCACAGAAGCTTTTTACTGAGCCACTGATGTTTGAAGATGCGTAAAAGCCACTAGTAAATATTCAGAAGTGCCCCATGTCATTCATGCTCCCTCTCTTCTAAGACTCAGCTTACTACATTTCCTTCTTAGCTGTTATGCTTTTCTTAGTTCTTAAAACATGACGATATAGAAATTCATTTTAGCAACATAATTTCACAAAATGTAGACTAGCATCTAATAGACAATATTTGATAACATATACCAGAAATTTGTTAGCATTCCTATTCACTGTGTGAATATTCAAGGGAAAGCAAATTATTGTTCCTCTATGCACTATTTGCTGATGCCATTTGTGATATGCTAATGGAATGATTTTTGGAGCACTTCCTTAAAAACAATTTTCAAATGTTTCTTTAATTATTAGTAAACATATAATAAAAGTTCTTAATAAATTCAGTGGGAAGATGTATAGTTATGAATATTTGGAGTTAAAATTAAAACCACAAATCTGAAAATTCAAAAGCTAATATCTTAGGACAGGCCAGTTTAACGTGCAATAATACATAAATTTTAAAATATGATATATGTTTATCGAACAATACAACACATCACAGTAAAACATACTTCTGAGCTAATTCAGAAACACTGCCTCTGTACTAGGTACTAATCAAATAAATATAGACTAGAAGCTGTGATATTTTTCTCTATTCCTTATAATCAAAAATATAGATTTTTATAGGATATCCAAAATGATTAATTCATTTTGTTTCTCATCTAAAGGAAATAACTGCTCCTAGGGAAGCATTAAATCATATAGGTCAAATAGAGGAGAGCATTTATGAAGCCCAGAATGATTTCATAAATTCAAATATAAATAAAACAATTTTACTTGGTCAAGGGTAGATGAGTATGTGGTGGCAGGGGATTCATATTTCTAGTCTGCTGGTTTTGAGGCTGTCGAGTGATGTCTATGTATTATTATTCATCATGTGCCCATAATTTACTAGAAACATTTTAGAAAAATTTCTTGCCATTATCTTGTTACCTTTGTAGGTGAATATTTAAGTTTCTGTCTCCTTCAAGCATCTGGCACCACCGTGCGAGTGTCTCCTATGAATCAAACACCAGCAAAAGACTTTTCTAGAGCTGTAAAGTGGTGGTAGCTTAGTTTATGGTTATTTGTAAATAATATTTGGACCTGAGATCTTAGTTTTTATAGGCAGTAAGGGAATAATTTGCTTAAACACAATTGATTTTTATTATAATAAAAATATTAATTTCCTATTTGTTGGGCATAAGGTAAATGCCTTTGTATATAGCACCATCTGTAACACCAAAAATGGACAAAATGGGAATATGAAAGTTTATATTCTCATTTTTATATCATATATCTTCATAAAATGTTTGTTACAGATGTTTATTATTTTTAAAATTATGCAAAGAGAATTACAAGTGTAGAAGATGTTCTCCGATAGTGAAAAAGCACTTAAAGATTCTGGTGGCATGGAGAAAGTTTTATTACCATTCTTTCCGCAAGCTTCTAGAAATGTGAATTAAATATTTTATTATGTTCTCAAAGTGGACAACTTTTATTTTTGTAACCTATTTTGACTCTATACATATTTCATATTACTACATGTATTTTAGGATCATCTTATTATTTTTCTCTTTATTCAAATAAAGAGAAATGAAATCCTTCCCTCTGCAAAACAATAATTCATGAAAATTTTGAAAGCCTGCTAGCATGTTCAAAAAGACTTCTTTGAAATTGCTTTAAGTCAGTTGACCCCTTTGGAGGAAACAAACATTTACTAACCCTGAGTCATCCTATCCAATAGTCTCTCTGCCCAGTTATGTATGTCTTATTTGTCTCAGGAATGGTGTGTCATTTTTATTGCACATCTTGTACAGGTACATGTGGTTTTACTTATATCTAACCATTTCATGTTATTTTAAGCTATTATAAATGATAACTTTTAACCACACACTTTCCAAATCTTCATTGCTGTTTTAAAGAAATACAGTTGATTTTTGTATGTAGAGTGTGTGCTCACAGATGGTTTTTGCCAAGAATGGCTACATGGATGGGTATTTTTACAGTGTAGCATTGGCAGTCCTCCTATAGGTGAGGTCTGTTTCCTCTCCGTGTACCTGGCTTTGTAAGTATTGGAACAACACTGACAACAGAATGCTACTTAAGAAATCTTAACTTCAAGAATTATTTATAAAAGGCAGTTAATTAAAGGCAATGCTGACCATAGCTCAGGATTCTTTTATTTGTTCTCTGGCCATAATGTTGTGGAAAAGACATTTACATGCAGGTGTTGGCCACAACTCTAGGTAGATTCTACCAGGCAGTGCTAAACCTGCAGATGATTTCCACATGTACACTCAAGTTTGCTTCCTTACAAACACTGTAAGATGGAAAGTTATTCTCGTATGCCATTGAAGAATAACTAAATAGAATCAGCAAATCTTGAGAAACATAAAGAAAATTTTCAAAGGAAACAAACAAAAAAAGTCTATAGCATTATCCCAGAATTTAATACAGAAAACACAAGAACAGTATTTATAATAGATTAGACCTCTGTGAGGAGTATAGGAAAAAGAAATTGAAAAAGTAGCTCTGATTTAGTAGATGCAAATCAATTTAAGAATGTTGTCATTAGTTGACTGTCCAATGTTTGAATGTAATCATTATGGAGCTGTAACGTTTGGTTTCCCCCTCGGTGTCTCCCTATTGTAGAAAGGCTGGTTTTCTTTATGACATTAGATACATGCTAACATGTCTGGGAAAACCTTGCTATCACCACAACATCCTTCGATGGAATTCTCTGTAATTTCTCACTTTAAAAATGCCTAAGCATATGAAAAACAAAATATATTAGTCATTACAATATTTAAATATACAAAATGAAAGTTTCATATATATATATTTATATAAGACTCAGCTCAGGAGAAATGTGGCTCCTACAGCTGATGAGTATCATCTCTTCCCACCCCTTCCATGCCCCAGTGATTAGCTAACATATCTGAAAATAAAACTACTAAAGGCTGAGCAAGATGGGGGAATAATTTCATGAAAAAATGTTTGTGATTGTCTCCTCAAAAAAGCACAGTTTGTAAAATGCTCACTTTAAAAGCATGTACCACGTACTTTCCTTACCTGCCAACAGTTTACTGTATGACATGGAACTGATAAGAAATATGAACAAACAAAAATCTCCTATAGAATGAGAAACAAAATCCATGAAAGGAAATTTTCAGTGAGGAAGATTGTTGGAGAGAATTCCAGTTAATCGAGTTTTTCATTTTAATTTTTTTTTATTGAGGTAACATTGTTACACAGCAGTGTGTATGATTTAGGGGCGCAAGTCCTCACCTCTTCAGATGTATGTCACTACACCACACCCACCAAAGCATCCATAGTCTTTTACCCTAGACCATTACACCCCCTCTCCCCTGTGTTCTCATTCACACCTATTTTCCCCCTCTAGCAGCTTCAGTTCTGCAGTCATATTTCTAGAACTTATTTTGGTTTGCTTTTGACAGTTCCTTTGTTTTGTCTTTCTACATTCCACATGTGAGTGAAAGTGTTGAAAGAAAAAAATAAAAGAGGGTAGAGAAAATAAAAACCTGCTAAGAGATAAGGAGGGACATAAAATCAATGAGCCATTGATAATGGGTTATATATGGCTGTCATTTTTTAAAGAGAAAAATGAAGAAAAGAGATTTGTGAAATTGGGGAATAATGACAGCCTGGTTAAAGTAGTTATTGATGAAATGTAGGTAAGAGGATGCCAGTCACGGGGAGTGAGTAAATAGCTAACCACACAGTTGGGGAGGAGTGGCTGATGAAATACTGTTAGGATGGATCACCATACTGTTTCCATCCAGCATTACTCTTGATGACATGGAAGGAGTAATGAACGAATGATTGCATATTGTCTAGGATTTGAGTTTACGGTTGCTGTTTGAAACATCCCAAATGAAAAAAGACCCTAAAGCTGTAGATGTAATACAATCAAGGATAGATGTATAAGCCAAAGTTAAATTATCTCTGCCAAGCTCATAAGGCAACTAAAAAGATTAATGGAGGATATGAAAGCAAATATAACCCCAAGTTGTTATTGACATAGAGTGTGTTAGCTGGTTAGGTCACATTGCCTTTGTGTTAGAATCTTACCTAGAGTAGGTCCTTGACAGACAGTCCACACACGTCAACTGATGTCAGAGTAATGATGCCTCTGAGGACAGTCCACTGGGCAAAAGAAAAACAGACCCAGTTCTCAGCATTGTGGACATGCGTCATAGACTTAGCTGTTCGTAGAGTATTAATTCATTAAAAATAACCCTACTGCTCTATAGTCTGTGGCATTCTTTTAAGTACTGGGAGGAGGAAGAGAAATTACCTAAAGAAAACATAAATATGAGAAATTGGGAAAATTAGAAAAAAAATGATACCAAGAAAGTGAACAGATGACAGAGTTTTAAGAAGGAAGTGGTAATCTGCACTAATAATACAAGTGATCCAAAAGGTCAAATAAGATAGGAAGGAAGCATTGCTATTGAATTTGGTAACGAGGGTGTCATCTGAGAGAACTGACAGTTCTTGTGCCATGGCTGCAGCACAATCTGGATAGCTGTGATAGACGAATGCCTGGTTGTTAAGAAAATAGAAAGAGCAGATATAAACTACTTTTCCAAGAATCTAAGTCCTGATGAGAAAAAGGGGAATAGGGTAGTAATAGGCAAAAGACATAAAAGATAAAAAATGATGTTTTAAAATCAGAGCTATTTGCTGAAAGTGTTCGTAGATGGAGAGAAAGAACTTATTGTTGAGCTCCTACTATAACATTTCATGACTTGGATTAAAACCTCCTCCTTTGTAGAGCTTTCTGACTGCTCCCCAACTCCACTCCCGGCTAACAGAGATGGCTCATTCTGCTGTACTTCTTCTGGGGCCTCACATCATTTAGTCAACTCCCCAGCCATATCACTCTCCATATTGTGTTCTCATACTTTTGTCTACTCCACGTAGTGGTTTGTGATGGTCTCCTCAGTTTCCAGTGGAGTAGAAGCCACATCATACTTAAGTAATAAAGTTGTCTTAACAATTGAATCAACTAATGGAGAAATGATACGGTTTTCTAGCTCATGCAGAACTCTTGGCTAAAACTTCATTACAAAACAAGGACAGGAATGCTGGTAAGGCAGACACATGAAACAAGGAAGCCATAGGTCATAAGATCAGAAGAATAAAACATAAAATGAGAATCCAAGACTGAAAACTGACACACCAAAGGAAACAACTAAACAAGCTAGTATAAAACTTGGCCCATCAGGGGTCTAGATGATAGATGCTAAACCACAAGAACTTTTAAACACCAGCTTCACTGCCTCCTTACATCAGAACTCCCTAAATATACAAGGTAATGGCTCATAGGGTGACAACTGATAAAATTCCATTTTCTGCCGAAAGAGCTGAAAGAAATGTGCTTCTTTAAATATTGATTTAAGTTGAAAGAGAAGTAGGGATTTATTGAGAACCCTTTTCCAGTGGCTTGAAAAGAGAGTTAGAGGAAAAGTCATATAGAGAACATAAATGGGAGAAGCTCTTATTTGAAAAGACAAAGTTGTAACACTAGGAACAAAAAAGACATCTGTAAAGTGGTTTAAGATCAAGATGTTTAATAATGGACTTAATGTAAAATCTTCTGATCTTTTTATCCTATTTCCTGTTAAAATGCTGGCAATGAAGACATTAAGATCTGTGCTGGCATCAGAATGTTTGACAGATTGTAAAGTCATCAACATGCTTAGTGCCCTAAAGAAATGTGCAGGGTGACTTCAAGTTCCTCAGGCTTTTATCCTCCTCAGAGTGCAGTCAACATGATTTGAAAATTAATGGTGCCAGAGTGCAGATCAGCCATGCAACCAATTGAGCAATGAGCAGAATCATCCACAGTTGAAGTTAAGTGATCCACTTACAAAAGAATCCCTCTAATGTACTACTGTAGCTGTATGTTAAAATGGTTGGCCACTATGGCTAACATTAAAAAATCTGACCTCCAAAATGTAGACATATATGATCAAAGACATTGAGACTTTACCTCTTTTATGAAGGCACCAACCCCATTCACGAGCGCTCCACCCTCATGACCTATTCACCTCTTGAATCCCCACCTCCAAATCCCACCATTATGTGGGTTTGGATTTCAACGTGAATTTTGGGAAGGCACAAATTCCATAAGACAAGGTGTCCTCTATGTTAAGGAATACTTAAATGAAAATCTGCTCACCTGGAAAGTAATGAAGAATTTAAAAGAAGTTTCGTTTACTAAAATTGTTACTTTTTTTTTTTTTAAAGATTTATTTTTTATTTATACATACAAGTTGGGGTACAGGCCAGAGGCACGGGGCGGCGAGAGGGTTCACCAGAGACAGAGCGGGTAGCAGAACAGGCAGATCAGAAATACACTGCTGAGGGGAGCAGCGGGCGAGGCAGGAGAGGTCCGCCACGCCATGTGGGATTCTCCCTGGCCGGGCGTCGAACTCACGTCGCCGCTGCCGACAGCTCCACAGTGCAGCGCTTAACCGCTGCACCACCGGGGAGGCCCTAAAATTGTTACATTTTTTGCAGTTCTGACAATGACTCAGATTCTTTATTTTCCCTGTAATATAAGAAAAACACTTCATCCTTGCATTTTCGTTGGCAATTAGCTTTTAACCTTGACATGCTCTTCATTGTGTTTGTTCACATTTTTCAATATAGTCCTAGAATTACAGAAATTTGTAGCAGTAGGGAGAAGGGTTTCATGTGGTATGGAATTTTTGAGACATGGTAGGACTCTGTGAGCCTTATTTTTTTTCTTTTTTGTTTATATCTTTCACATTATTGTGTATTCCCTGTAGGTTACCCATCACCAATTCACCCATGAACCGTCACCATAGTCCCCCTTTTTTTTTTCAAAGATTTTATTTATTTATACATACAAGCTGGGGTACAGGCCAGAGGTGTGGGGCACCGAGAGGGTTCACCAGGGACAGAGCGGGGAGCAGAACAGGCAGATCAGAAATACACTGCTGAGGGGAGCTGCGGGCGAGGCAGGAGAGGTCTGCGGCGCCATGTGGGATTCTCCCTGGCCGGGCGTCAAACTCGCATCGCTGCTGCCGACAGCTCCACAGCACAGTGCTCAACCGCTGCGCCACCAGGGAGGCCCCCCCCTTTTTTTTTAAACAGGATTCTACCTTCATTAAGTTGCCTAGCACTTGAGGGGCCACCATGGCCTGAAGCTAGGAGACCATACCACAGGAACCCTAAGGATACTTTCCAGTTACCACCAGTTTCTTTATGAACCTTTCCCCAAAATAGTTTTGAGAAATTTGAGTAACTAGAAAGTAATAGAGGACAAGGGGAAAGTGTCTACACAAAACCAGCTTTCTATCACTTAACAGAGACTACCCAGACTTTAAATAACTGCACATTAAAAGAGAAAAACCCCTTAATCCCAGCAAGGGCTGTCTCTTGCTCACGCACCATTCCCACCTCACAGCCAGGTTTTGCATGAACAAAGGCAAGTAGAGAAAAACTACGGAAGACAAGAAGAGGGCAGCTAGTGACCAGGCCAAGGGACGATCTAAAAATCTCTTCCAGAAATACTAAACCCACCCCAACTCTGAAAAGACAAAGCCTAATGACTAAGCCAAAAAAATACGAAGGGAAGACATTTAGAAGTCCATGTGGCTTGAAGGCTGTAACTTCAAAACACTTGGTTCATGAGAGACAAAAGCAAAGAAGAAGGAAGAAGCCCCCCCCCCCATTTTTTTTTCAAGTAGTTCGTAAAAAGTTAGGGTCCTGAAAGACAAAAGAGCGTAAAAACCAGAGAACTCACTGCCTTTCTCCCTACTGCTGAAAACAAAAGAATGCTCTGTTTTCTGGACTTTGCAATGCTGATCTTGAAAAGCCTGACCAAATTCAAATCACCCCTATAAATCAGTTAGTAATAGTACATTATTATTCAATTCCTCGTTTGCATAATTGCACTGTGAAGATGCTAGTATTAGAGGAAGCTGGATGAACGACATAAAAAATGGCAACTGTCCAGTAAAATTATTTCAAAAGAAAATGTTAAGGTGAATGTTATGATCACCAAAAAAATTACACTCTAAACAGTGAAAATTTCTACAAGCCCGTGTGCTTGTTTGAAGGGAAGAAGGTGAGAGTAACCCATCCAGAGACTTTTGGGTGCTGTCCCTTGAGCCTGCACCAAAAACCACCATGCTAGTGGGAGACCAAGGGATACCCCGGTACCCCCAAGCCTGCAAACTTCAAATGGGTTCTGCCATCCACCACCTAAAGAAAAAGCATACTCTAAGTAGTGTACATAGAAAGAAAAAAGGATAGTTTCCCAATGAAATTGGGAATAGTTTCCCAATGAAACACCCAAAGTTACCCATCCCCTCCTGGGTAAATTCCCAGCCAAATAGGATTGGCCCAAGGTAGGGTCCCTGAGGCCCAAAAGCCACAAGTCAAGGAGTCGAGGACACCTTTGGTGGGGAATCATAGAAAGAGGACAGAAAGGGGCAAGCCAAGTCTGGGACAAGAGGAGCAAAGTCAAAGAACAAATCAAGGTTACCGCAGCCATTGTCAGACTCCCCTCGGGTCTCTCACAGCTCTTCTCAGTCTCTCTACCTATCTTTTTTTTTTTTAAGATTTATTTATTTATACGTACAAGCTGGGGTACAGGCCAGAGGTGTGGGGTGGCAAGAGGGTTCACCAGAGATGGGGGAGCAGAACAGGCAGATCAGAAATACACTGCTGAGGGGAGCAGCGTGCGAGGCAGGAGAGGTCTGCCGCACCATGTGGGATTATCCTAGCTGGGCGTCGAACTGACATTGCACTGCTGACAGCTCCACAGCGCAGTGCTTAACCGCTGCGCCACCAGGGAGGCCCCTCTCTACCTATCTTGACTCCACGACTCATCTCTCCACCCCCCAAGTCCCTGGTGCAGCCCCAAAGCTAGGAAACAAGCAGGATTTATTCTTCACATGTCTCTGCTCCCCACTCATTGCTTCCTCCAAGTCTTCTCTTCCTTGTCTAACCCCACCCTTTCTTAGTGGGGCAGGGAACAGAGAACTCCCCCTTTTTCATGGTGATCACCCTCTTAACTCAGACAGGCATGACTTTGGCAGGTAGCCTAATCGGAATTTTTTCAGTGACATACCTTTCCTCCTCTTTCTGTTTTACCTACTTTGTCTTCAGTAAGACTGTGCCAGATCAGTTCCCTTAGTGTTTGCTTTTGCTTTTGCTCCTGCTTAGACACTCAGAAGTATTGACAATTTCTCTTGTATCTCAGGTGCTCAGCTTTCTTCCTTTTGTCGCGATTCCCTATTCTTTGGCTTCTGCTATTCCAGGTGACTCTAACATTATCTGGAATAAGCCCTGCATATTTCTAGATGGTCTGCCTCTGTAATTAAGACATCTATCACCTTTTTATGAGCCAACTGAGACATGCAAGGATTCTCTTTTTTGTTTCATCAGCATGACTACAGTGTGGCTTGGAGTCCATGGATTATTTAAAATTTTGAGAATCAGAATAAAAATAGTCAAGTTTTCTGGGCCTCTGGGCCTCCCTGGTAGCACAACAGGTTAAGGGTAGTGATGTGGAGCTGTTGGCAGCTGTTGGCAGTGCGAGTTGGATCTGCCTGGGGAGCTTCCCACATGGCGCAGCAGACCTCTCCTGCCTCGCCCGCTGCTCCCCTCAGCAGTGTGTTTCGGTCGATCTGCCTCTTCTGCTCCCCACTGTGTCTCTGGTGAACCCTCTCACCGCCCCAAACCTCTGGCCTGCACCCCACCTTGTATGCATAAATAAATAAATCTCAAAAAAAATAGCCAAGTTTTCACTTTGCATCAGACTAAGAATCCAAACTCACACAACTCAACAAAAAAAAGCCAATAACCCAGTCAAAAAATGGGCAGAAGAGCTCAAAAGGCACTTCTCCAAAGAAGAAAAGCAAATGGCCAACAGATACATGAAAAAATGCTCAACGTCACTTATAATCAAGGAAATGCAAATCAAAACCACTATGAGATACCAACTCACACCTGTGAGGATGGCACACATTAAAAATACAGGCAATAACAAATGCTGGAAAGGATGTGGAGAAAAAGGAACTCTTCTACACTGCTGGTGGGAATGTGAACTGGTCCAACCACTATGGAAAGC
>PVIJ01021234.1:0-18912 GCA_004024925.1 Scalopus aquaticus | reverse complement strand
TGTCTCTTTCTCTCTCCTCTCTCTCTCCTTCTCTCTGTCTCTTTCTCTGTCTCTCCTCTCTTTCTCTCTTTGTCTCTTTCTCTCTCTGTGTCTCTTTCTTGTCTGTGTCTCTTTCTCTGTCTCTTCTCTCTCTCCCTTCCTGTCTCTGTCTCTGTGTCTCTTTCTCTGTGTCTCTTTCTCTCTCCTTCTCTCTCTCTCCTCTCTGTACCTGTCTCCTTCTGTCTCCCCATCTTTTTGTCACTCCTCTCTGTCTCTTTCTCTCTCTGTCTCTTTCTGTCTCTCCTCTGTCTTTTTCTCTGTGTCTCTTTCTCTGTCTCTCTCTCCTCTCTCTGTCTCTGTCTCTCCTGTCTCTGTCTCTGTCCCTCTGTCTCGCTCTCCTACCTGCACACCTCAAATGGATACTATCTCTAAACAGAGCCATTTAAAGAGCTCTGCCTACACTAAAACTCGCCAGCAATGCTGCCGTTACATTCTTTGGTCTCCATAATCATTTCCCATTATTTGGTTCTCACCCTCTTCATTTCCCGTCTCCTGGAAGTTCATCGTCCTCTGGTCCTTGGGAGATTATTCTCATCAGAAACTACAGTCCACCCAGTTGACCTTCTTTTTGCTTAAGATCCTTGGAAAACTGGCATCAACATGACTATTAAAATCAGGCTGTTCCCTCTACCTACCAAGTGCCTTTTGTTCTTTACGTGGATCGAAGTTTCCATCCTTCTCATTCGCTTTGTGATCAGCTACATAAAATGACTCGTAAAATTCTGAAACTGCTGAATTCTTAAAAGCCAATTAGTAGGAAACCTTTTCTGTTTTTTTTTTTAAAGATTTCTTTATTTATTGATGCACACAAGAGCTGGGGTGCAGGCCAGAGGTGCAGGGGGTGAGAGGACTCCCCAGAGACAGAGTGGGGAGCAGAAGCCAGGGAGGCCCCTGAGTTCATCCTTTTCATAGCTGCATACTATTCCATTGTGTATACATACCACGCCTTTTTGAATAAGATTTATTTTTGCATAGATGAGCTGGGGTGCGGGCCAGAGGTGCGGGGGTGAGAGGACTCCCCAGAGACAGAGTGGGGAGCAGAACAGGCGGATCCACTGAAACCCACTGCTGAGGGGAGCAGCGGGGAGACAGGAGGGGTCTGCTGCGCCCTGTGGGAAGCTCCCTGGCCGGGGATCGAACTCGTGTTGCAGTGACTGCGGACAGCTTCATAGGCTGAGACTGAACCCCTGCGCCCCAGGAGGCCCTCATCACATATTAAAGAAAAGTGGACCGACGTTGTCCGCCGCCGGGGAAGGTTCCAGAAAGGCGGTTTTCGGATGTTTTTTAATAAAAGAACAGTCTCGATTTCAGATGACTAATTTGTTCGGGAACAGTGAGAAGAGAACAACAGCCGTAAGCGACATCACACAAAACCCCCGCACGGCAGCGCAGCCAGCACATCTGGCCGCCTTAGTGGGATGGCCGGCTGGGAGGGCACAGGTGAGGGGGGGCTGCTGAGCCCACCTGCTGCACACTCTCAGCCGGCTGAGTCCCTCCCAGCCCCCGCGCCCGCTGACCCTCCCCCGGGCAGACGCCCTGCATTCTCAACATGCAAATCAGAAGAAGACCGTGCATCAGAGGCAGGAGATTTCCGAAGGAAGGAATCCGAGCCAACGTCGCCCCACTGCTCTTTGTGTAGGATTAAACTTTTAGTCGTTGAATGATGTTGGAGATTAAACCTTCTACGTGGGGCTCTGGCCAGCTCAGCTTACTCCAGCAGCTGGAGATTTATGGGGGGGGATTATACCTGGGGGAGCAGAGGGGGCGGGGCGGGGGACTGTTCGGAGAATGTGCCTTGTGAGTAGAAAGAGCCGACTGTCATCACCTCTTCTCGGCGCACCAAGCAGGCGAGCGATTTGTTCTCTTGATTGATCAAAGGCTCCCTCTCTCCCCAAATCTGCAGAAATGTCTGTCTGGGGCCTGCCTGCCCATCTTGAATGAGGAGGGACAGGAAATGCTCACTTTGTCCTGGTCGGTTTTCACCGCTCTGGATGAATTTGGTGGCTTTTGGATTCATCTAAAGTGAAGAAAGAGCTACTTCTGGACTGCAGGTGGCCGGTCACTCAGGACCTCTGCGTTTCCGTCAGCTCAGCGGAGATGTCTACTCTCCACGCCAAAAAGCGGGTCCATCTTGTAACGGTTTTTAATATTCCTTTTTACAAGGGAGAGTAGGGCCTCCCTGGGGCGCAGGGGTTGAGTCTCAGCACTATGGAGCTATCCACAGCCACTGCAGCACGAGTTTGATCCCCGGCCAGGGAGCTTCCCACAGGGCGCAGCAGACCTCTCCCGTCTCCCCGCTGCTCCCCTCAGCAGTGGGTTTCAGTGGATCCGCCTGTTCTGCTCCCCACTCTGTCTCTGGTGGATCCTCTCACCCCTGCACCTCTGGCCTGCACCCCAGCTCTTGCATGCATCAATTAATAAATCTTTAAAAAAAATCTCTAATAAAGCTTGGGTCCCAGCTCCAAAGCCAACTACTTCATCTCCCTCCGGCTCCCTGCGGTTGAAGGTGCACCTGGTAAGTCTTGAAGATGCACGTGCTAAGTCCACCCGCTTCGTGAAGTCACAGGAGACAGCTTCGTGGTGGAGGGCCCCAGAACCAGGTCTAACCCAGCTGCACGTCAGAACTTCCGCTCTAGAAAATGTTGTTCGGAAGCCTTTGACCACCTTCAAGTAGGCCGCTTCTAAATTAGCCCCGCCCGCCCAGCTCCAAAGCAGACTTGGCGTGAACTGGCGTCAGGCTGAGTCAGCTGAGCCCTGCCACGGTGCCTACCAGCTTCTGCTCTGCATCTCCACGTTTTCCAGTGTCCTCTGTGTCAGCTGAAGAAGAGGAAAGAGAAGTGGAACATTCCGAACTAAGGCTCTCCAACCTGTTGTCAAGGCTTCAGGCAAAAGCTCCGTCTGCACAGAAAACGAGGCTCACGGGGCCAAGGTGTCCTGTTCTCCGCCACCCCCTGATTCAGTTAGTTGACATCTCCTGGTACTGTTATAAATTTGTTTTAAATTCCCGTCCTGTGATGGCTGGAACTGTGAACTTTGGTTCCTCCATCTCTGGCTCAGCAGACATCTTGGGGCTCTGTCGGGGAGCAGAAATCGGAATGAAGAACTACTTTGAAATGAACACCTGTGAGGGACGTTTGAAGCCAGGTGCGCTCACTCGTGCCAAACCCAAACATCATAAATTCATCCCTTTCCAACATTAAACATAAGTCCAAACGGGACAGGCCCCAGCAATCATCATCGGGGGAATCCGTAAGGCCCAGGCTTTGGAAATCAGTCCTGTGGCTCTTGCCCGCTCGGGACACCACAGCTTTAAAATGTTTTCCCTCGGGGGCCTCCCTGGGGGCGCAGGGGTTCAGTCTCAGCCTATGAAGCTGTTGCAGCCTCTGCAGCACGAGTTCGATCCCCGGCCAGGGAGCTTCCCACAGGGCGCAGCAGACCCCTCCACTCTCCCCGCTGCCCCCTCAGCACTGGGTTTCAGTGGATCCGCCTGTTCTGTTCCCCACTCTGTCTCTGGGGAGTCCTCTCCCCCCCACACTTTGGCCTGCACCCCAGCTCTTGTGTGCATCAGTAAACATTAAAAAAATTAAAATGTTTTCCCTCAACAGGGAACGTCCCTTAAGGCACAGAGCAGAGGGTACTTGGGGACATGCTGTGGGGTCCTCAGGGGATCGGGCGACCTGGACCCAGTGTCCCGTGTGAATTCCAGGTCAGCCCCACGTAGCACAATTCGGTGACGTGGTGAATCCAGAAGCATAGAGCTTGCCCTGGCGATCACAGTTTGGGGGACGAAAAGCCAGCTCAGTTCTGGGGTCCCGGGAGTCCCTCTTTCAGAACAGGAAGTCGAGGCGACTTAGCATCAGAGCTCTCTTGCGTAGACATCCTTCCTTTTGCGCCTTTGCAGCCAACGCACGTGCTCCTCACCGACTGGTCCCGTTGCAGGTGTCCCCCTGAAGCCCAGGAAAGAGCTTCGCTTTGCAGAGCTGCAGCCCGGACAGCTGGAGATCAAGTGGTCCTCGAAGTT
The DNA here is from genome assembly GCA_004024925.1 of Scalopus aquaticus. Lineage (NCBI taxonomy): Eukaryota > Metazoa > Chordata > Mammalia > Eulipotyphla > Talpidae > Scalopus > Scalopus aquaticus. The sequence goes on along the minus strand of PVIJ01021234.1, from coordinate 14,852 downwards.
CAACATTTCCATCGAGCCGGTGGTGTACGTGCTGCAGCGGCGGTGGAACTACGGCATCCACCCCAGCGAAGATGACGCCAGCCCCTGGCAGACGGTGGCCCAGGTGAGTGTCACCGTGGACGGGCGGTCCACCTGCGCCTTGGCTGGGCCCAGCCGCCGACGGCCCTCGGCCCCGCGGACAGACCGCGCGGTGTCTGCGGCGGGCAGCGCGCTGTGGGCAACCATCGCCCTATTGTGCTCCAAGTCCACGTGGGAGGAGGCGATTTTCGAATCCGCGGGTTCTGTCTGTTTGCTCCGAGGGCCTGCTAGCAGCATTTCCTTCGAGCCCCTGATGTACGTGGTGCAGACATGGAACCGAAAGGCAAACTAGCCAGGGAAGGGCAGGGTCGCTGGAGATTCTCGTGGTCACTGCGATTTCTCGTTTCTCCTCCTTGCACGCAACAGCCCCGGAGCTTGAGGCAGATGCGAAGCTCAGAACTCCCTCGCGGGAAGTCCGGCTCATAAATCGTGGCCTAGGGCTTGCTTCTGCGTCTCTGTGGACTTACAAACCGGCACCCCGCCTGCCTGGCAAGCCCCGGGGTGTACCTTGCGGAGCTGCTTCCGCTTCTGTCCTGTCGATGAGAAAAGCAAAATATTTTCTTTCTTTTTAAGAGCTGCTAAATGGCCTGCCAGCTGCAAGGCAAGCGACGCAGGCGTAGGAAAAATAGATCCTCAGTATGCAATGCCTTCCCCACATGTGTGTCTGCAGGGGAAAGATCTCACCTCGGTTGCTCGGGTCAGATTTCCCCAGGATAGGATTCCCACACTTTTTAAAAATAAATCTCAGCCTTCAGGTGTTTGGGAGAGAAATTTGGTTCTTTGTTATACTCAGTCACAGAATCTCAAAGATGAGCCACATTAACTCATTCAAACACCCCCAAATGTGTGAGAAGTTTGCTGCAAAGACACACCTCGCTTTAGAAAAATTAAGGCCGGTCAAATAAATTTCTGTATCTAGTTTGTAAAAACCAAAAAAAGGAAGGGAGGAAATTGCTTCCATAAACTGGAAAGCGGTTCGGAATCCAGCGTTACGTTCTGCTGGATTCTCTTGGGGGCCTCCCTTAAGCAGCGGGGCGATAGCGCTTGTCAGTTTCCCAAATGATTTAAGGACTTACGGGAACAACCGCCTCCAGAAACACGTCTTTCCGCCCTTCTTTGGAGAGAGGCAAGACCTTGCATCGTGACGGTTACTGCTTTGGCTAATAACCGCCACGAGGTCTTCCCCTTTGTCCGGGAGCTGCTCTCTGTGCCGACTTTAAAGATCTCGGTTTAAACTCCAACGCTGCCCTCAGCTCTCTCAGCACGGGAGGAAGCCGTGGTGAGCGCCCCAGTCTTCCTTTGCGTTTGGAACGGCCTCGCCTCGTTTGGACAGTGCAGGGACCCGACGTCCTTCCCAGGAGTTCTTGCAGGTTTGGGGGTTTAATCCCACGTGCTCATTCCTGATCACGAGTGCCAGGCGGAGCTGGGCACTCAGCATAAGTGTTCAGAAACGCAAGACCAAGTTGGGGTGTCTGCCCCATCACTCTTGAGAGCACCCCCTGGCTCCATAAAGCAGACATAGGGCACCTGGGGTGTTATTTGATGTCCCAGGGGCCGTGGAAAGAAACGGCTCAAAGCCAGAGGCCTTCCCTACTGTCCAGATCTTTCTCTGGACATTTCATGGACAAAGACTTAGCAACACGCCTCCCCCTCAGGAACAGGACCGCTCCTCGCAACCCAGAAAACCCCCAGGAGTCTTCATTTGCAGTGTCCTTCCAGAAATCCTTAGCGCCCTTGAAGTGTGCGGGTTCTCACCCCGCTTCCCAAATCATCTTTGGCACAAAAGGGGCAGGCGTTTTCTTTCTGCGACCCGGAGGCGGTTTCACTCTCTCGTCTGCGACGTGAGGATTAGCCGTGGAGGTCTGGGCAGATCTGCGTGGTGGCTGCCAACCCCTGACTTAAGTCACCAGATTTAAAAACAGCCCCAGCATCTGCCATCTGCTTTGACTCCACGGGTCTTCAACTCTTTGGAGTGGCCTGTCTAGGATTGGATTAAGCCACCAGAACTTTCCCTCCAGGTCCCTTGGGGCCGGACCTGGGGGGCAGCTCCCCTGAGGCCGTACCTGATGGACACCCCACTCCGAGCAGGTGCAGTTTGGCCCGGGGTGTAGCCGTGGTGGATGAGTTAGTGTCCGCTGCAGCCCCCCGCGCGTCTCACTCGAGCTGACTCCCTCTCTGCAGAGCACGGACGAGCGGGTCCGACTGACCGACCTTCGGCCCAGCAGGTGGTACCAGTTCCGGGTGGCGGCCGTAAACGTGCACGGGACTCGCGGCTTCACCGCCCCCAGCAAGCACTTCCGCTCCTCCAGAGGTGAGTGTGCGTCCGTCCCGGGCCCCGGTCTTGGCGGGAGGCCCCAGGCTGTGGGGTGCTCTGGGGCTCACCTGCGATGGAATTCAAAGTTTGGACGTCTAAATTGTATCTGGATGGGGTTATGTGAGAGTTTTCTCCCTGGAAGGTGCTTTTCTGTGCCTGATGAGATTGGGTCAGGCACAGCGTGCTGCCATCTTGGAAACGTCTTGCATCCCTCCCCACACCCTGGAGGAAGTGCCAGCGCTTAGTAGGTCTCTACTACTCTGATTATCCTGTGATGTGTCTTTACTGGAACCGTTCTAGAACCGACTGTGAATGCTGTGCAGATGTTTGTCTGCAAAAAGTGCAAGGACTTTCGATTTGGAACAGCACGCCAGACGTCTTCGGACAGGCAGGCAACAGACCCCCATTTTAACGGCGCCGGTAGCAGGCCCCCACGGTGTGTTTGCATTTAACGAAAGCCTATGTTTTCACGCTGAGCTGCAGGACGGAATCTGTTCCGGTCAGCAAGTGCTCTAGGGGTTTAAAGATGCTGTAAGGAAGACACAGGACTTCGAAAAGATCAGTGTGTGCAAAGAGTAACCGTTGCCCAGTGTCTGAATCGAGTGCCCTGCACCCTCCCTTGCTGAAGGCTGGGGGAAGGAGAAGGGGGAGCTCTTCTCGCTGATCACGAACCCCCCTGAAAATAAAAGTAAAACTACCAGGGGAGAGAAAGGGACTTCCTTTCCTTCCAGCTCAGCGCCCGGTACTCTCGGACTGTGGCTGTAATGTTCACGGAGAAGCTAAAATTCCTGTCATTCTCTCCTCTGCGGTTATGTTTATATACACAGTGGCCTGTGGTTTGCCAGAATGGAGTAGCCACTAAGCTCATTTCCTTTTAACTCATTTATTTCCAAAGACAATCCTGTCCCCTGAGAACACCTATTTTTTTTAGCAGAAAATGCCGAGTTGTTCGTAGGTAGGTAGCTCAGTTTCATGCTTTTCCCCTTCCCAGTGAAGACTGTTTGCGGGCATATTTTTATCGCTAACTCCCACATCCCTGAGGAGACAGTGCATGGTGATAGAGGCACTCAGCTCGGTCAGTTTTGCTGCCACCAGAAAGGTGGATCATCTCCGTGGACACTGATTTGAATTCTTGGTACCTTCTCCCTGAGACTTGAGAAGGAAAATTGGCTTCCCGTTAAAAATCAAAATGACAAAGAGCCTAATAAGCTCATCTCTGCCTCTTGCTATTCGGTGATCTCTACTTGGAAATTGGAAATGGAAAGGGAATTACTCCCTCGACCCCTCCCGGCTGCTGGCGTAGCTTACGCCGCGTACAGACAAAAGCACATCGTGCGTGTATGTTGCCTTCATTTTTCTCCTTGGCCCCCCGGGACTCACGGCATCAGTATAGCCCCGTGTTGGGCCCCTCCCCAGAAGCCCCCAGTGCCGATAGCCTGAGACGGGCTTGATCAGCAGCTCGGCCTAACGGGCCTCCGGTCGGTCTCCCGCTAAAGGAGCAACGGAGACGTGTTCTCGTTTTTAAAACCGAGCACAAACCCATCTCCAGAGCTCACAGGGCCTGTGGGGACGGCGGTGTGCGACGCGGCATGTTTCCGTCACTGCAAAAGCTCAGACAGGCCTGCGTGGACGTGGGCAGCTGTGCTCTCGCCTCTAGCCGATGGCGGCGTCAGGCGAGCTGCTGGCGCCTCTTCCCGGGAAGGCGTCTTCAGCCTCCGCGAATCATTCGCGGGCACGAGCGGCGTCCCCCCGCCCGTGGGTGGCGGAGGTGAAGGGAGGCCCTGGCGCTCTCGCCCCTCTGGACGTCCAGACTGGTCACTTCCGGAGCTGGTCTCCCTGACGCCGAGAGGCTTGGGTCCGATGCGCAGCGGGCCGGCCAGCTGCAGACTGTCCTGTGGCACCCGATGCCCTGTGTGGGCGCGGCCCGGGGAGGCCTCGCTGTCCCTCTGGGCGCGGCTCTCCGCTGGCGCCGGGGCCGAGACCCACAGAGCGGGGCGAGGCCGTCGGGGCGGGCGGGATTTGGGTCTCCCCAGGAGGCGCAGAGGCGGCCCTGCGGAGCCAAGCTCCGGCCTGCTTGGTCGCGCGTTGGTGACTTTGTGGAAGGTGGCACGGGGCCGTGGGGTCCCTGGAGGTGGCTGGGTTGCAGGGCACGGGGTCGTAGGGGTCGTGGGGCCCCTGGAGGGGGCTGGGTTGCAGAGCACGGGGCCGTGGGGGTCGTGGGGCCCCTGGAGGGGGCTGGGTTGCAGGGCACGGGGCCGTGGGGGTCGTGGGGCCCCTGGAGGGGGCTGGGTTGCAGGGCACGGGGTCGTGGGGTCCTTGGAGGGGGCTGGGTTGCAGGGCACGGGGTCGTAGGGGTCGTGGGGCCCCTGGAGGGGGCTGGGTTGCAGGGCACGGGGCCGTGGGGATCGTGGGGCCCCTGGAGGGGGCTGGGTTGCAGGGCACGGGCCGTGGGGTCCCTGGAGAGGTCAGGTGGCCTCAGACACACGTCTCCGCTTGCTGTGTGGTCTGTATCTTGCTGGGAGGCCCCGGGGCCCTTCCTCAGTGCTGTCTCCGGGGCTGCAGATCCGTCCTGCCCGGCCCCCACCAACCTCCGGCTGGCGAACTCCACGGCCAGCGAGGACGGGACGGTGACGGCGATCGTGGCCTGGGACCCGCCGGAGGAGCCGGATGTCCCTGTGCACCACTACAAGGTGTTCTGGAGCTGGCAGGTCCGCGGCAGGTCCCTGGTCCCAACCAAGAAGAAGCGCAGGAAGACGGCGGACGGGGTGAGTGGCCCGGAGGGGTTCCGTGTGCCCCCGGGAGCGCCCAACGCCCTGTGGCCTCGGCCAAAACGCTCGCGATCAGCTCCGAGTCCAGAAGGGCCCGGCCCCAGCACCAAGGGAAGTGTGTCCCAGAGAAATGAAGAGCCCCAGTGTCCCCCGCTGAGCTTTCTCCCCCCAAATTCCCTCCGAGATCCTTGTAAACTCAAGAGCTGGGGTCAGCTTTCCGGCCCGAGGAGTCCGCACCTTGGCGCCGTCCCTGGAAGAGCCGACGGCTCCGAGAACGCGCGTCGGGGCGTCTGTTTCTCACTGATTTCGAGAGCTTGGAAGTTTTTCTCCAGGTGCCCAGGAAATGCTCTGGCCTGTGGTGCGACTCGTAAAGAACGTTCTGCCTCCGGTAAACGCTCGGCGCGTTGAGAAGGGACTCTGTTTCCCGAAACTCACACAGCCTCCCACTAGTTTGTGAAGTCACATTCCGGAGCAGTAAAAATGCCCCATCATAGATGACAAGACTTTGGGGGGACAGTAGATCCCGAAATCTGTGCCGCTGCCCACGGCAAACCTGTCCGTTGAAAGGGTAGCGATTTGATGCCATCTGGGCTTTATTTCGAGGGAAAGTTCTGACACTTGCAGCTTTTACGTTGAAGACCTTTGCACAACTGCGCGTGCAAGCTGATCTCGTACACACAGCTGAAGAGGTGGCCTCAGTCATCCCGGAATCACACCGAAACGTGACCTGATCAGATATTCACACGCGCACACACACACTCACACACACACTCACACACACACACACCCCCCCAATAACCGACAGCACCAAGGGGTGGGGGTAGCAGTTGATTTGTCATACGTGTCGATTTGCTAAAACACGACCTGTGAATTTGACGACAATTCCAGAGAAGTTAGCGGGTCCGGAGTAGCGGAAACCCCAGCTCTGGGGGACAAAGCCTTGGGTCCCGCGGGGCCAGCTGCTGTCGTGCACGGGAAGCCACTGGTCTGCACCGAAGGCCGGGCGTGTGCAGAAGGAAGACTGGAAATCAGAAGACTGAACCTCTTGCACCACCAGGGGGGCCCGGGAGCAGTTTCCAACGACGTCTGTGCCTCTGTGCCTCTGCTTTGGGGGCCCGTCCGTTCAGATCTGCTGCCCGTGTGACTGCTGCTGCTTTGCTGTCACACTGAGTGGGCCTCCCGTCTCCGGGGCCTCCCCCGGTTGGCCGAAGTACGGGACCGTCTTCCCCGTCAGTTCTGCGGGGTCTCTGGACCTGCCTCTGTCCCTTCCACTGCGTAAAAGCGCTTTCGCTCAAGGTCACCCCAGGCGTTTATTGGGCGATTTGGCCTTCAGTGAAACACGTCCGTGCCGAAGGCGCCTTTCCGGGTCCTTGCGGAGAAGAGGGTGACCCCGCAAAGTCCGTGGCCCGCCCGGGCGGGAGGGGGCTGCGGGTGACTTCCGGCGGCCTGCAGAGGCAGGCCCGGGGTGATGCTCCCGTCCTCCTCTCCTGCAGTCCCAGACGTCCGTGCCGCTGGAGAGACTGCTGGCCGGCTGCGAGTACGGCGTGGAGCTGCAGGCCGTGGCGTTCTGGGGCCAGACGCGGCTGAAGAGCGCCAAGGCCTCGCTGCAGTTCACGGCCACACTGCCCGCTGCCCACAGTAAGTGCCTTGCCCGCCTCTGCCGCCCTCTCCGCCCGGCCGGGGGACACCCAGACCCGGGAGAAGCGGGGGAGTCTCACTGGGCGCCTTCCCTCATAAACCTTCATGCCCGAAGCATGTGCCTGGGACGGGGGCGACCCTGCAGAGGGGGGTTCACCTGGGGGCTTTTCCTTGGTTCACACCCATCCCGGGGGTGCAGTGGCGTCGCCTGGATGTTGAACCAGAAAATCGACATTTCATTCTGACGAGCGCTTTTTTAAAAATTTTTGTTTTTAAATACAAAGCCTAATTGTGAGATATACTTCACTCTTTTTTTTTTTTGGTAAAGATTTATTTATTATGCATTCAAGAGCTGGGGTGCAGGCCAGAGGTGTGGGGGGTGAGAGGAATCCCCCGAGACAGAGTGGGGAGCAGAGGCCAGGGAGGCCCCTGTGTTCATCTTTTTCATAGCTGCATACTATTCCATTGTGCATATAGACCACGTCTTTTTAAAAAACATTTGTTTACTTTGTGTAGAACTGGGGTGCAGGCCAGAGGTGTGGGGGGTGAGAGGACTCCCCAGAGACAGAGTGGGGAGCAGAATAGGCGGATCCACTGAAACCTACTGCTGAGGGGAGCAGCGGGGAGACAGGAGGGGTCTGCTGCGCCCTGTGGGAAGCTCCCTGGCCGGGGATCGAACTCGTGCTGCAGTGGCTGCAGACAGCTGCATAGTGCTGAGACTCACCCCTGCGCCCCGTGGACACCCTCTCCCTGGTTTTTCAAAATTCATTCATTCATGCACTTGGTGTCTCTGTGAGTCACACCGTAATGTGTCTCTATGACCCTTACCCCGTTTTACTGCAAGCACCTGCTCTAGACGGCGTGCAAGTTCTCAGCCCCCCTTTAAACTCTTGCTTTCCCTCTCACCCTGGGCTCCCCTGCTGGAAACAGCTGCACCCTGTGGGCAAGAGGCCCTTCTTCATGCTCCGGCTTTCCCGCCGCGAGTCCCGTTCTTTAGGAAGTCCCTTGTCTCCAGTCTCTACGTGGGATCTGCCGATGCTTCCCTCGGCCGGGTCTCCGCCACCTCTGATGAGAAGTCTCCTGATTACTCCTGCTGCTTTTGCGCTCCCTTCAACTCCCCCTCTGGCCAGCAAGCCGAGCGTTCTTTACGCAACATTCATCACGCGGCGGGCTTCTCCGTCTGGCCAGAGACGCCGACCGGCGCTCCCCAGCCCCCCTCTCGGAACATTTCCCGGAATGTCCTCGTTTACCGCTTCCACCCCGGGTTCCTCGTCAGACCCCAATCCTGTAAACCTCTGCCTCTCTTCTTCCAGCCGCTGGTGGGGATTTCGTCTATTGTGAAAACAAGCCCGCCTTTGGCTCCTCCTGGTTTTTCCAATAAACAACATTCCTTCCCCATTAGCAACTGGTTTGGGGCAGCAAACTCCCAGGATTTAATGTATGTTTATTCCCATAACGCAAAGCAACAAGAGAAGAAGGCAGCCACTGTGCCTGCCGAGTTACACCATCGAGAGCCTCCGGGCTGTGCACGGACAACCTCGGGCCTCTCGCTCCCCAGGAATGTAAACCATCTGCCCCTGCACGTTCACGCCCCTGCTCCGGAACTCAAGCATCCTTCCTCTCGTCCCAGACCCAGCTCTTCCCGACTGGGAAACCCGCAGCCCAGGGCACGATGGTGGTCTCCCCGGGGGCTCTCAGAGGCTGCTGAGCCCCCTGGGAGAAGCCACTGGCCATAAATATTTATGAAACCGAATCAGCCCTCCACCCCCTTCCTGCAGCCTCTAGCAGCTCTTCCCCCTGGAGAGGCCGATGCTGAGTGTGGCGGTGACTTTTAAAACGAGACCCCGTGTTTCCTGCCCAGTGAGGAGAGGGGTCCTCATCCGAATGCCCACTCTGTCCTGAGGGTCACTGCTTCCGCGACGCAGATTCAGGAAAGGAGTAGCGCAGAAGAGAAAGAGGCTGTCCGGGTCTCGGGCCGGGGGCTCCCCGCTCGCCGGAGATTCTGCAGGAGCCGTCAGGGTTTGGGGTTCCGGCGCTGGCCCAGGGGCTGGCGAGCGCCAGCGTGTGACTTTTGTGAGAACACCGAGTTCATCGGGAACCAGCTGCAGGTAGAGAATAATGGCAGCTTGAGAGTGTGAGCAGGGCAGTTGGGTTTTCTAGGAAAGAGCAGGACAGCTCAGCATATACGGCCCCGGCTGAGTTCTGTTTCTCTGCATCTGCAAGCTGCGAGGTGTTTTCCCGTAAGTGTTTCTGCGCCGAGGAGAGCTGGGTGTCTGAGCTTTCAGTAAAGCGTCCCTTGAAGGACGAAGGACGCAGCTCTGTCTTGAGTGGAGATGCGCTCACTTCCTCGGAGGTCCTGGGGCTACTTCCCGGTCGACAGATTCAAGCGTTTTACAGTTGGCTGACGCGCCCGGAGTCAGCTCTCCACCGTCAAGACGGGGTGCCGAGAAAACCCCTCAGCCTCCTGGACTGTGACACTTGAGAAAACAGCGCCGTTACTCGATTCTCTTCGCTTTTAGGACTTTTGAGCAGATGTACCAGCCTGCAGCGCTTCTCAGAATCAAGAGATGCTTTTATGCCATCCTTGTTTTTTCACGTTTTACCCCCTTGTTAATTCCTCAGACTGAGGCAGCGTGTCCTCCTGGGACCCCAGAGCTGTGCACACAGCTCGGCTGAACGACGAGGGCAGCTTCGCCCCAGCAACCAGCTCAGTGCCTGGAACCTGGAAAGTGGTCCCCAAAGAGTTGCAGAAAGAACGAATGAAGGAAGGGACTCGTGTGCCCTGCCCCATCGCATGGGTCGCCGCCTTTGCCTTTCATTTGGTGGTGGCTGAATCCGCACACACTTCACCTTACAGTGCTCTGAATTTGGGGTGCACCCTGCCCAGTTCAGAGATGGGCTGCCCCCGGCTGTGACCGAGGGGTTCAGCCAGGTGGGTGCTCTGTGTGTCTTGTATCCTAGCTGGACAAAGACTGTTTCCATTTCGGGGTCCCCAACAGGGATTGTGGAACATGGCTTGCGTGGAGTACTATGCAGTCACGAAAAAGGATGAAATGGTGCCCTTGGAGACCAAGGAGCTGCCTCTGTTGTTTCCTGAAAAGCCGTTTTGATGTTCTTTTGCTTGCTTCCTCTGTGACTGACAAAAACTCTGTAAGAGAAGTAACACTTGGGCCTCCTACCTACGTGGGGTGATAGTACTTATGCCTCCTACCTACGTGGGGTCATCTTTCAAACGTGATCAGACACGATGGCCTGCTTTCCCGTGGAGGGTTACCTGCCTTCTCCTTTTACGGGCCCCACATCGCAGAAAGTGGGGAGATAGTATCAAATTAGGGGCACACGGCACGGCAGCCACCTCTCATTTGACTTGGAAAAACAGGCTCCAGAGACCAATGGTGAACGGAAGGGGTGGAGGGGCTGGTGGGGGGCTGTGTTCTGAGCATGGAAGAGCCACAGAGGCAGAGGAGATGGGTTTGGCAGAATTTCCCACCCGCTTGTGGGGTTATTTTTTTTAAAGATTTATTGATGCACACAAGAGCTGGGGTACAAGAGCTGGGTGTAGGGGTGAGAGGACCCCCCAGAGACAGAGTGGGGAGCAGAACAGGCGGATCCACTGAAACCCACTGCTGAGGGGGCAGTGGGGAGACAGGAGGGGTCTGCTGCGCCCTGTGGGAAGCTCCCTGGCCAGGGATCGATCTCGTGCTGCAGAGGCTGCGGACAGCTCCGTAGTGCCCCTTGGGGGGGTCATTCTAACCAGGCAGTTAGGGTCTTGTTCCCTGTTGCAGAAGAGCAACTTGGGAAGACCAGAAAAGCCGCCAGTGCAGCACAGCCTCCGTTCCCGAGGAGACCCTCGAGCTCCCTGGAAATGGGGGCTCCGTTCTACGAGGACGGCCAGCTGCAGGTGAAGGTGTACTGGAAGAAGACGGAAGGTGAGAGGCGCCGTCGGGCGGGTCGGGGGGCCGCCGTGGTCTGAAGCGAGCCGCGGCGAGTTCCCGAAAACACCCCCAGGGCCTGCGGCTCCTTCGCGCCCTCCTGCAGACGCCCTTGCGGCCGACACGTGATTATACGGCCTGGTGCTTGCTGTTCTAAGTGAGCTTTGGCTTCCAAGAGACCCGCGGCGCAAATGGCTCGGGAAACAGCAGCCGTCACGCAGCGCGTCGCCTGCGCTGTCATGTTGTGTGAATACAGAACCGCGGCCCCCGGCGTGGAACCGTGGTGGCAGACCGCAGAAAGTAGGGCGCCCGGGCTTTGGGGCGCCTGTGTCCACGCTTATTCCAGAGCCCCTTAAGCAGCCACCCCTGCCTTAAGAGCCCCAGGCCTGCGTCTCCCTGGGCGCGTCTAAGACTTGGGCGCATTCGCCCAAAGCCCCGGCTTGAGGAAGCCCGGGCCAGACGCGCCAGCCGGGGCCGCGGGCGGTTTGCAAGCATCGGCCTCAGGTTCCGCCACGGCCACGCGTCGCAAAGCGGGGCTGTCCTTACAGCTGCGAGCGGGGAGACCGGGGAGGAGGCTTTGCACCCCTCCCTTTGACGTGAGCCGGGACCCACGTAAATCCACCCCTTGTCACCCAGGACCAGGAAAGCGTGTTCAGTGGCAGGAGACGACGCTTCCTCACGCAGGCCTCAGAACATGCATTAAGCAGGGTCCCTGCACGCAGAGGAACACGGGGCGGGCACAGCTGCCCGCCGAGGACCCGGTGTGGCCTCTGGCCACGTCCGAGCCCCCCGACTCGGCTCCGGGGCCCCGTGTTATTTTGCCTCCTGCGAGTCTCCGTCCTCGCGGAGGCGCCTGGGGGTGACCTGCAGACTGTTCTTGGTGTTTGTGCCTCTATTTCAGCCCCCGGCGTGAGCCGCTACCTCGTGCAGTGGAGCTCGGAGTCCTGCGCCCACAACGGCACCGAGTGGCCGGCCGTGTCTTCGGGCATCACCCAGGTGAGCGGCGGCCGCCGGCCCCTCCCTCGCTGGACCGTCCAGGCGGGGGCGAAGCCGGACAGGCATGCAAACGCGCCCCCGGGCAGCTGTCGGGCACACGAGGCTGCAAGGTCCGACTGCTCTCTGCCTTCCGTCTCGGGGTCTCGGGTCCTCGGCCGCCGCTGTCCCGGGGGGCCAAGCAGCCAGTTCTGAGGCCGCAGGGGAAGCGTCGAGCCTGGGCGTTTCATCTTAGCTGGACAGAGGCTTGGAATTACTTTCTGGGCTGTGCGTTGGCACCGCTGGGGAAGGTGCTGTTGTCTGGGGCGTCCCCAGGAGTCCCCAGCTCTTCGAAGGGGCGGTGCCAGCCGGCCCGCTCGCCGCTGCAGCCCTTTCGCCTGCCGTCGAGGAGGCAGTCACTGGGCTGCAGGAAGGTGCTGGCTTTCCTGGGTGCGACCCGCCCAGCTTCTGCCTCCACAGGGCTCCAGTTATTTATCACGAGCTCTCCCCAATCTTTGGGCCTTCGGGGAGGGGAGATAGAAAGAAAAACCATGAAAACCTCTTTCAAAAAGCAGAGGAGGAATTAAAACAGGAGCGGGGGGACCAGAAGGTCCCTTCCCTCCTGCGCCCCGACTCCCAGCCCTGCCCTCCCCTCTGGGCCTCCTGCTGTAGTGGGGTGTTGAGTTTGCTCCCCCGGGCCAGCGGCCCCTGACCGGCAGACGCAGACGTCCCTCCCAGGCCTTGCCCAAGCCGCGGTGCTCCCCCGTGGAGACAGCAGCAGCCAGCGAGTAAGACCCAGCTCCCGAGGACGCGGCCGGTGACCCGCCCCTTCCCTGCTGCAGGACAATCACCTGATTCTGCGTGAGCTGTCGTTTGCCTGCAAGTACAAGGTGACCGTGCAGCCGGTGCGGCCCAAGGGGCGCCTGAAGCCGGAGACGGTTTTCTTCTCGACGCCGCCCTGCTCCGCCGTCAAGAGCAGAAGCCACAAGCAGCTGGTCTGTCCTGGGGACCTGGGTAGGTGCGCCCTGAATGTCAGGCAGAGCTCTGAAGATGTTACTTATTGATGCACAGAGCTGGGGTGCAGGCCAGAGGTGTGGGGGTGAGAGGACTCACCACAGACAGAGTGGGGAGCAGAGGCCAGGGAGGTCCCTGAGTTCATCTTTTTCATAGCTGCATACTATTCCACTATGTATATAGACATGTCTTTTTTAAAAAAAAGATTATTTATTTACTTTTGCATAGAAGAACTGGGGTGCAGGCCAGAGGTGTGGGGGGCGAGAGGACGCCCCAGAGACAGAGTGGGGAGCAGAGGCCAGGGAGGCCCCTGAGTTCATCTTTTTTCATAGCTGCATACTATTCCATTGTGTATATTGACCACGTCTTTTTTAAAAAACATTTACTTTGTGTAGAAGAACTGGGGTGCAGGCCAGAGGTTTGGGGGGTGAGAGGACTCCCCAGAGACAGCGTGGGGAGCAGAACTGGCGGATCCACCGAAACCCACTGGTGAGGGGAGCAGCGGGGAGACAGGAGGGGTCTGCCGCGCCCTGGGGAAAGCTCCCTGGCCGGGGACCGAACTCAGGCTGCAGCGGTGAGAGCCTGAGACTGAGCCCTGGGCCACCGGGGAGGCCCTTGGTAGCACTTTGAAAGCACGTCCGAAGCTTCGGGACCCCTAAATTTGCAGGTGTCCGTCTTTAGAGATGACCAGCAGTGGTCGTCTGATGATAATCGCCTGGGGTGACGGCGGCGCCAGCGAGGTGTTGTCTTACCTGCGCCACAGCACCAAGGCGGCCCTTGCTGGCCTCGCCTGGGGCCGGGCCCTGCAGGCGGGTTTCTCCGGCCGCTCCAGCCTCTTGCACAGACGCCCCCCGAGTTCATGCCCCCGTGCCCCGGGGCTGACCCTCACGCGGTCTTCAAGCCCTGCGCGTCCCCCACCCCGTCCCCAGGCCGGAGCCGCGTGGAGACGCGTCCAGGGCCCTGGAAATGCTGGGAGCGGTCAGCTCCCCTCGCCCTTGCTCCCCAGAAAGGCTCAGTCTGCGGGGTCCTCTCCATGCTGCCCTGCGCAGTCTCAGGCTGCCCCCAGAGGGCCGGCAGCGGGGCGCGGGCAGCGGGGCGCGGGCAGCCACCCCTCTCCGGCTCGCGCCGCCGCCCCCTCCTCTCAGCCGCGCGTCCCCGCCCCGCAGGCCCCCCGCCCGCCACGCCGCCGGCCACGCCCGAGGACCTGTCGGCCTCCTTCGCCGTGCGGGACGCCAGCGTCACCGGCCACTTCTCCTGGAGGACGCCCAAGGCCGGCCCGCGCCCGCCCGCGCGCGGCCTGCAGGTGACCTGGGCGGAGGTGGCCGCGGAGAGCCGGAGCAACAGCCTGCCCAGCGCCGCCGCCGCGCAGTCCCGCATCCTGCCGCCCGTAGGTGCCGCCGGCCTGCGGGGTCCCCGCCCGCGTGCCCGCTGCAGCCCGCGTGGGCGCGGCCGTCGGGGGCCGGAGTCTGGGGGCAGACGCCGCGCAGCTGCGCGCTCCTCGCTGCCCCCGCGCCATGGCCGCGCCCGGCCCGGGAATCCGCCCCCCGCGGGGGCGCCCGGCCTCAGCGATGCCCCGGGACCCCCCAAGTCCTGCCCCACGAAGGAGAGGCCCCCAATCCCGGAGGGGAAGAGGCACATCCCCAGGGCCGGCGTCGGGGCTGCGCCAAAGGGGCGCCAGCCGGGTCCCCAACGGCGGGTGGCCGAGAACTCCCGTGGGGCGCCCAGGAGCCGGGCGGGTGGGGGCGGGCGGCGGGGCGGGCGCTCACGGTGCCTGCCCGCAGGACCACCAGCTCCTCGCCGTGCCTGGCCTGCGGCCCGACACCCTGTACCGCCTGGAGGTGCGGCTGCTGACGCCGGGGGCCGAGGGGCCCGCCTCTACCCAGACCTTCAGGACGCCCAGCCTGCCGCCCTCAGCTGCCCACCGTGAGTGCCCGCTGCCCGGGTGAACCCCCTCTCCCCCGGGGCCCCACCGCTGGCTCCTCTGCTGATTGCAGACAAGCCCTGGGGAGCTCCGTGTCTGCCGCCTTCCCCCTCATTCTCCCTCCTTGCTCCAAGATTTATGTACTGATGCATGCAAGAGCTGGGGTGCAGGCCAGAGGTGTGGGGGTGAGAGGACTCCCCAGAGACAGAGTGGGG
>PVIJ01021233.1:0-19044 GCA_004024925.1 Scalopus aquaticus | reverse complement strand
AGAGTTATATCATCTTGCTGAATTTTCCCCTTTATCATGATATAGTGACCATCTATGTCTCTTTTTATCTTTTTTAGTTTGAAGTCTATTTTATCTGATATAAGTATAGCTGTCCCTGCCTTCTTTTTAGGTCCATTTGCTTGTAGGATTGTTTTCCAGCCTTTTACTTTCAGTCTATGTTTATCTTTTGTGGCTAAATATGTTTCTTGTAGACAGCAAAAGGTTGGGTTCTGTTTTTTGATCCATTTCGCTACCCTGTGCCTTTTTATTGATGAGTTGAGTCCGTTTACATTTAGAGTTAATATTGATAGATTGGCATCTATGTTGGCCATTTTGTTTGTCTTTTTGTGGTTTTATTCCATGTCTTATTCTAGTCTTTATCATTCCTTTGTCGGTTTTGGTTTTAGGACTTCTTGTAGTATTGTTTGTAGTGGGGGTTTAGTCGTGACGAATTTCTGGAGACTCTGTTTGTCTGGGAAGATCCTTATCCTTTCTTCATAGAGGAAAGAAAGCTTTGTGGGATAAAGTATTCTTGGTTGGAATTTATGGTCTTGGAGTTTGCTGAATATGTCTCTCTATTCTCTCCTTTCCCTTAGCGTTTCTTCAGAGAAGTCAGATGTCATCCTGATTGGTTTGCCTTTATAGGTTATTTGTTTCTTCCCCCTTGTCATCTTCAATATTTTTTCCTTGTCCTGTATTTGTGTGAGTCTAACTATGATATGTCTAGGTGTGGGTCATCTGGGGTCGTGGTGATTTGGAGATCTTCTTGCATCTTGTATGCCAGAGAATTTAATACTCGGGAAATTTTCTTCTATCACCTCCTTAAATAGCTTCTCTGCTCCTTGTTCTCTCTCCTCTCCTTCTGGAATTTCTATTACTCTTGTATTCCCTTTTTTCATGGTATCGGATAGATCTTGAATTTTTTTTTCATTCTTTCCCTTCGTGCTTCAATTTCCTTTTCCCTTTTGATCCTTTTAATATTTGCATCTTCGAGGTCACTAATGCAGTCTTCCATTTCATCAATTCTGCTTTTATTGCTGTTCCCAGAGATCTTTAATTCTTCCTTTAAGCTCTTATTATCCTCCTTTAGGGTCTCAATTTCTTTCTTCAGATCATTAATTGTTTTTTCTGTTTCTTTCTTTTCCTTTATCATTATTTCCTTAATCATGATTCTAAATTCTTTATCTGTCAGAGAGAGAAGTTCCTCTGTGTCATTGTCGATGGATTTCGGTCCTTGATTATCTTTTTGTTCCATTTCCTTTCCTTGAGGGCTTGATTGGTTGTTTATATTTTTCCTTCTTGCTGTTTGTCTTCTGATTTGTTGTAAGTGTTGGGAGATTGTGGCACTGGTGTTGGCGGGCATCTCTTTGGGTTCTCCTTCTTAGATATCGAGGAGTGGTGATCTAACCGATTCTGGCCCTGTTAAGCCAAACCCCTGGTGGTCGTGGTGGAGTGGTGATCTAACCGATTCTGGCCCTGTTAAGCCAAACCCCTGGTGGTCGTGGTGGTTGGTGGTCCTAGAGCTAGCTCCACTAAGTTCCAAGTACCCCAGTACTGGGGTCTGTTGCTGTTTCGCTCTTGATCCTTGTAAGCTGGGGAGGATGAATTTTTGAGATTTTTTGTTTTTTTTAGTGGTTCCTGCTGAGATGGTAGTTGTAGGTTTAGTTTAAGTGGTCTTCTGTAGTCTTGCTCCTGAGGTCTTGGTGTGTTTGGGTGGCCCCACTGCTGGAATTTTGTCCCCTTTCAGGTGTCAGATGCTGCTGCCTTCAGGTTTATTTCTGTCTCTGTCGCTGCTTGTATTCTTGTTATAGATCTTCCTGTTCTTTCTCTCCCACTATTTCCTCCAGAGTTTACTAGAGGCTATCGCCACTTTTAGGGTCGGTTCTGGTGAGGAGAAGTCTTCCAAGGCCGGTCCTGTGGCTCTGCACCTCTGACTTCACCCCTATCAGGTCGCCTCCACTTTACGGTGGGGGAGGGGGGTGGGAGCAGGGGGCTGTGTGTTGCCTCTGGCAGCCGCTTTGTGTCCCGCCAGGAATCTCCAGCTGTTCCAAGCTCTGCCGTGGATTTGCAGACCCTTTCGCCTCTCACGCACCTGGGAGGCTGCGGGAGCTCTTGGCGTGTGCGGCTGGGGGGCGGTAGCCGTTGCGCGAGCAGCTGGAGAGCGGGGGCAGCGAAGGGGTGTGCACCTGGAGGTTGGCGGCTGGGGCGCACTGCTGGAAGGTGGAGGCGTGTGGAGGCACGCTTGGCTGGAGGTCGTAGGCAGCGAAGGCACCGGGCGCGCCCACAGTTGTGGGGCGGGGGTGCAGTGGCGCGCGCACAACTGGAGGTCGGCGCAGGGTGGGCGCGCTGCTGACTGTGGCAGCAAGGGACCAGAGGGTGGGGGCATGGCGGTGTCAGGTGTGCGAGGGGCTGGAGGGCTGGGGCACGGGCGGTGGAAGCAGCTGGGGGGCGGGGATGCAGCTGGAGAGCAGGAGCGCGGCCAGCAGAGCGGGAAGTGCCAACCGAGCACGGCCCCTGCTCCGCACCTCTCCGTTGCCTGGAGGGAAGCTGCGGCAGCCTAACCCACGGTCTCTTTTTGTGGGTTATGAAGCTGACCGCCCCCCGTGGCAATTCTAACCCACGGTCTCTCTTTGTGGGTTATGAAGCTGACCGCCCCCCGTGGCAATTCTCTGCGAGCGGCACAATGGAACTGCCTCGGGAGCTCTCGCTCTCTTGCACGGGACAGGACAGAAAGTTCCTACGGCGTGCGGCCCATATCCTGTTTCTCCCGCACCTGTAGCTGGGATTTTCTTTCCCCCCCCCACGTTTCCTCCAGTGGCTAGCTACCAATAGTGTCACTGAAGGGGTGGGTAGACCACTACCCCAGAGTTCCGTTCCAAAGAGGAGCTAGAGTGCTGGCTCCGTAATGGAGGTGGGGGGAGGGGCCACACTGCAGCTGCCTGGGGCTTTGTCCCATGTCCCACCAACTTACCCAGTGCACTCTGCCCTTTCCAGGGCTCTGTTGCTACCTGGAGGGACTGCTGGTATCAGTCTCGAGATTTATCACTCTGCCGTGCCCGGGAAAATGCCTCTGCCCACCTTTTCTTTTTTCCTGGGTTTCCTCAGGTGCCTCTCGTCTTGGTCTCCTGGTCCGGTTTTGTGTTGAGGGGAGGGGAGAGGGGATCTGGTGGTTCTTTCTTCTCCTTAATCAGTCTTTTTAGCTTCTTTCCAAGTTCTACTCACCCATGAGGGTGTTAGATTTATGGAGCATTTCTGGATCTTCTCTGGGTTTGGCTGATGTCTCTTTATCGCCGGCTTTTCTTTTGGGAGAGTTGATACTAGCCTCCCTTCACTGCCATGTTGATGACGTCCGAGAGTAGAGATTTGTAATGACTGCAGGCTTGTGGTCAGTGATTGTCACATTTGTTGACAGTCAATTTAAGTTTCGGGACCTTCCTGGTGGCCAAGGGATTAAGTCTCAGCACTATCATGACAATGGCCTGAGTTCAATCCTGGTCAGGGTGCTAAACCACATGGCATAGCAGACCTCTCTTGTTTCACCTATTGGTCCCTTCAGCAGTGTATTTCTGTAGATCTACCTGTTTGCCTCCCCACTCTTTCTCTGGTGAATCTTCTCACTCCCCCCACCCTTGCACCTCTGGCCTGCGCCCCAGTTCTACAAAAAAATAAACAAATAAATAAATAAATGAATAAATAAATAAAATCTTAAAAAATTAATTTAGGGGACACCAGACACGATAACTGAAGTTAAACCTGTGGGGGTGACTAGATTGGCTCACTTGTTCCTCTGTATACAAGAGTTTTCTCTATAACTGGCAGTTATAAGTGTTACACAAAACACTTGCCTCATCTTTACCCAGGACCAAAGCTGAAATAACACTTATATATGGTAAATATGACAATTAATGATAATTTAATACATATGGGCTCTAGAACAGGCAGGGAATATACATTATTGTCCATATTTAAAATTTTTCACTTTCACTTATTCATTATCTTTCAATTAAATGTGTTTTTCTTTTAAGTGGATTATAGTTCATTCCTGCTATTTTTGTGGGGTAGGAATATTTTATTCATCCCAAAAAATCTCAGATGTTTAATCAGCATCCTTATGTCATCTTAATTTTCTTTTATTAATTCTGTTTATATTTGTCCTATATGGCCTTTGTTCCTTTTTTTCTCCTTTATTTTATATATATACATTTTTAAAACGATTTATTTATTAATGCACAGAAACTGGGATGTAGGTCAGAAGCACGGGGTGGTGACAGGATTCCCCAGAGACAGAGTGGGGAGCAGAACAGGCAGATTGACTGAAGTACAATGCTGAGGGGAGCAGCGGGCGAGGCAGGAGAGGTCTGCTGTGCCATGTGGGAAGCTCCCTGGCCCAGCATCGAACTGTGCTGCAGTGGCTCTGGACAGCTTCATAGTGCTGCACTCAACCCATTGCACCACCAGGGAGGCCCTATTTTATATTTTTGATTCATTAAGCATTTCTTAATAATTTTATCTTTTTGTTGGTTATTAGCTATAATGCCTTGTTTTGTTATTTTAGGGGCTTAAGGTTCATAATATTTATATTCAACTTTTTACAATCTTATTATGCACCAAACATACCTTCCTATATTCCTCTTTCTAAAATATCTTGAATCTCAAATATTCACCTAGCTAAATTATACTCTTCTGAGTCTCAGTTCAAATACCAGATTCTTACAAGGGTCTTTCA
Organism: Scalopus aquaticus; assembly: GCA_004024925.1. NCBI lineage: Eukaryota > Metazoa > Chordata > Mammalia > Eulipotyphla > Talpidae > Scalopus > Scalopus aquaticus. The sequence goes on along the minus strand of PVIJ01021233.1, from coordinate 14,318 downwards.
ACGATTCCTTACTCTTTACCAAGTACTTTCTTATATATTGTAAATTTATGCCATTTTCTAATTTTACTTTTGGTTGGTTACATACTATAACTATTTAATTTGAATTTAATATCTTTTGAACCATATATTTTATCTGTTTGCCTTCTTGTGAACCCTATTCTGTTAGTGATTTATGTTTACCACAGAAAACAGACTATCTCAAAGTGAAAAGAAGGCACACCTCCAGTACGGACTGCAGACCTCAGGCCTAATGTGTGAGAAATAGAACAAGGCTCCAGCCGAGACCTTAAGACCACTCTAGCCACCACCAACCCTCAGTTCTCGAAGCAGACACCCTTTACCCTAGGCCCAGCATACAGGAAATACGATCAACCCCCAGCTAAGGACCCAGAAGTCACCAGGGTCACCCATATCCAAGGTAATGACCCTAGTACAAAGGATGAGTGGGGAGAGGAACCACACCCTGAAGAAATCACATCCACAACATTGTGGCCCTGAAATCAAAGAAAGGGGAGACAGGAAAACAAAACAAAAAACCACATGAATCCAGTCTGGAATTTCACCACACAAAAAGTAACTCTCAGGAAACCAATCACAAAGACCTGGAAGATCTTTTCTTTCTATTGGATGCAGAATTCAAACTTACCATGATAAAGATACTGAGAGAAGACAGAGGAAACACACACAAAAATTATTAGAAACACAAATTAATATCCCAAGGGAGGGGGAATCAATGCATAGAAAATTGAAAATGATACTATGAATAAAATAATGTAAAAGCAGGATGTAAAAAAGATCAATAGAGGTATTGAAAAATATTCTTGAAAGCTATGGAATTAGAGTAAACCAAATAAAAGAGTGTATCAGCGAAATTGAAGGTATGAATACACATGAAGCAAGGTGGAAGAAGAAAAGAAGAAATGAGCAAAAAAAAAAAAAGAAGAAGAAGAAATGATTTGAGAACTATCTGAAAGCTTGAGGTAAATAATATAAAAACAGTGGCTATCCCAGAAGGGGAAGACAGAGTAAAAGAAGCAGAATTTATTTGGAGATATAACAGAGAAAAAATTCCAAAATCTGGAGAAGGAACTAAATCCATGATGCTAAAATAACACCAGTGTACCTAAAGAAAATGAATCCTTCAAGAGACTAAGTAGTGAAACTTCCAAAATTTCAAGACGAAGGAACAACATTGGAGTTGGTGAGGAGAAAGAAGATAACCTGTAAAGGAATCCCATAAGCTAACATCAGGTTTCTCTGATGAAACAGAGAGTGCAAAGAGAGATTTGAAAATTGTAATAAAAAACATAAAGAAAAAAACCGGTAGCCAAAATACTCTATCCTGCAAGGATCTACAAATATAGGGGAGAAATAAAGGTGTTTTCAGATAAACAAAAAGTGAAGGAGTTTGCAAAAACTAACACCCCCTCTAAGAAATGATAAAAGGAGCTCTAATACCTAAACCAAGGAGAAAAATAACCATAAAGAATGGTGCAATTGTTAGGACTACAGAATTAAGAACAAAATGGAAACAGTGGTCTTTCCAATATCAATAATCACTGTAAATGCAAATGGAGTAAACTAACTAAAAGTCACGGAATATCTGGTTCAATTAGGAAACAGAGTCCAACATTCTGGTGTCTCCAGGTGACACACTTGAGCTCCAGAGATAAACATTGATACAATGTAAAGAGTTTGCAAAAGATCTTAGAAGTCAATGGTACCCAAAGGTAAGTAGTTCAGCCACAATTTTATCAGATAAAATAGATTTCCTGTTAAAAAAAGGATAATAGGAGAAGGAAAAGACACTATCTAATAATTAAGAGAACAATATATCAGGAAGACATACCACACATCATTGTATACTCACAAATAAGGTGTACCAAAAAACATTCTGCAATGCTCTCAACTCTAAAAAAAAGCACTGGAAAAAATAAGTTTGTGCTAGGAGTCTTCGGCACCCCACTATCACCAAGGGTCATATCAATGAGACCAAAAAAAAATGAATATGAACATAATAGACATAAAGAATTAAGTAAACCACCTTGCCCTATTGGACAGCTGTAGAGTCCTACACCCCCAAAGAGCAAAAGATATTTTTCTCAAGTGTACATGCCACATTCTCCAGGACTGATCGATTATTGGGTCACAACACAAAGTATCAACAAATTCAAAAGATTGAAATCATACAAACCATCTTCCCTCATCATAAAGTTATTTATTTATTTTTTTAAACTTTCTTTTTTTTTAAGATTTATTTATTTATGCATACAAGCTGGGGTACAGGCCAGAGGCATGGAGAGTGGCGAGAGGGTTCACCAGAGACAGAGTGGGGAGCAGAACAGGCAGATCGACGGAAATACACTGCTGAGGGGAGCAGCGGGCGAGGCAGGAGAGCTCTGCCTCACCATGTGGGAATCTCCCTGGCCGGGCGTCGAACTCGCGTCCCCACTGCCGACAGCTCCGCAGCGCAGCGCTTAACCGTTGATCCACCAGGAGGTCCCTCATCATAAAGTTATTAAACTAGAAGTCAACCATATAAAGAATGCAGGAAATACTCTACTATGTGAAGGCTGAGCAACACACTATTGAAAATGTTAACAAGAAATCAAAGAAGAAATTTAAAAATACCTTGAGACAAATGACAAAGTGCACACAACCTTCCAGAACTTATGAAGCAGAGCAAAAACAACACTTTGAGGAAAGTATATATTAATATGGGCCCACATTAAGAAAGAGCTCAAATAAATCACGTTATCTCTCGTCTAAAGGAACTAAAATTTTACAAACAAAAGCAACTGCCAACAGGAGAAAATAAAATAAACAAAAATAAGGGAAGAAATAAATAAAATATAAATAAGAAAGTCCAAAAGGTCAATGAAACCAAAGCTGGTTCTTTGAAAAAAATAAGCAAAATAGACAAACATATGGCTAGATTTATTAAGAATAAAAGGGAAAATACTCAAATAAATAGTGTCAAAAACAAAAGAGAAAAGTTACATCATTTTATATTCGAAGGTACATTTATTGATAATAACATTAATAACCTAAACGAGATGGACAAATTCTTCCATTTATACAACCATCTGAGACTGACTAGGAAAGAAATAGAAAACCTGATTGAACCAATCACAAGCAAGGAAATTGAAACAATAATCAAAACTCCCCCAAAACAATAGTCCTGTATCAGATGGTTTCACAATAAATTTCTACCAAACTTTAAACATGAACTAGTACCTATCCTGTTCAAACTCTTGAAAACAATGAGAGAGGGGAGAAACTTTTCACACATTTTATAGTTTAACATTACTCTAATATAAAATCAGACAAAGATAACACAAATAAGTAAACTACAGACCCATTTCCTTAATGAACAAAAGTGCAAAATTTCTCAAGATCTTAGCAGACAGAATGCACTGAAAGGATTATGAACAATGACCAAGTGAAATTTATATCAGGGACAAAAGGAAGGTTAGACACCCAAAGAGTAATCAACTTAATTCACTACATCAATAAAAAGAAAGATTAAAAAGCATGTGATCATATCACTAGATGCTGAGAATCTTTTGATGAGATTAACCATGCATTATTTATTATAAAAACCCTGAAAAATCAGGATAAAAGGAATATATCTTAATATAATAAAAGCCATGATGAAAAACTCACAGCTAACATCAGTCTCAACATTGAAAAACTTAAATGTTTTCCCTTAAGATCTGCTACAATGAAAAGATGTCCACTTTCACTGCTACTAGTCAGCATAAAATTGGAAGTCCTAACTGGTGCCACTAGGCCTGAAATATATAAAAAGAATCCACATTGGGTAAGAAAAAGTAAAGCTATCATTATATGCAGAGGACATGCTAATATACCCTAAAGCTTCCACTGAAATAGTAATTAAAACAATAAACTAGTTCAGCTAACAGGTAACAAATTAGTACACAAAAATCAGTTGCCATCCTATAAGCAAATAATGAGTCAGAAAAGGAAGAGCTTAAAGAAACAATCCATTTTGCAATTTCTCAAAAAAAACCTAGGGATAAACTTAAGAAAGAGATGAAGGACCCATACAAAGAAAATTAAACAGTATAGTTAAAAGAAATAAAAGACCCAAGGAAATGGAAATATATCCCCCGCTTTTGAATTAGAAGAATCAATATTTTCAAAATGGTCATCCTACCTGAAGCAATATACAGATATAATGCAATCACAATAAAAGTTTCAATAACATTCTACAAAGAAATGGAATAAACAAATCCTGGAACTCATTTGGCACCAGAAAAGACCCTAGATAGACAATGTAATCCTGATATAAAAAGAAAGAATGGTGGTAACACACTTCCAAACTTCAAATTATACCAAAAGTTATAGTAATAGTTAAAGCAGCAGGTACTAAAATAAAAATAGATACCCAGACCAATGAAACAGAATTGACAGCCCAGAAATAAACTCACACCTATATTGATGGTCTTTTTAAACAATGAAGTAGCCATAAATATACACTGAAACTGGGAAATTCACTTCGATAAGTGGGTTGGGATAATTGTAAAGTCACATAAAATGAATGAAAACAGACTATTATTCCACATGATATATTAAATTCAACCCAAAACAAAAGACTTGGACCTCAAATCATAAAACATATAGAAGAAAACATAGGCAAAGCACTTCACAACATAAGCTTCAGTGATATCTTTAGGTATTTGTCTCCAGCAGCTAAGACAACAAGAACAACTGGGACTGCATTAAGCTAAAAAGCTCCTATACAGTGAAAGAAACCATACTAAAATGAAGTGATGCCTTACTAAATTGAAGAAAATATCTGCATGAAACATCTGGCAAAATTATGGATATTGAAGATGTACAAAGATCTTAGACAATTCAAAAAGTAAACAACCTAATAAAAAAAATGGGCAGAAGAGCTAGATAGGCCCTTCTCCACAATGACATCTGGATGGCCAACAGGCACATGGGAAAAATGTTCATTTCTTATCAAGGAAATGCAAATGAAAACACAATTAGATACCCCTCACGCCTGTGAGAATAGCCCATATCAAAAAGACCAGAAACAGCAAATGCTGGCTATTATTTAGAGAACAAGGAGCCCTCTTATACTGTTGGTGGGAATTTAGAATGGGCTAGCTCCTATAGAAAGCAATATGGAGGTTTCTCAAAAGATTAAAGTGGACCTGTCATATGATCCATTAGTTTCACTCCTAAGTATCCACACAAATATTGCAAAAGCAGTAGTTCAAAACGAAACTTGCACTCCTGTGTTAATTGTAGTACTATTTACAACAGCCAAGCTACGGAAACAACTTATATCCCCAAATATAGGCAAGTGATTCAGGACACTGTGGTATATACTACTCAGTGATCAAAAGATATAAACTCATGCTATATGTGACAACATGGATAGTATAATAAGGGATTATGCTAAGCAAAATAAGCCAAAAGGAGAAAAATAAACACCAGCTGGTGTCACTTATATGTGGAATGTAGCAATACCAAAGAAGAGGTCCAAGACAAACCTTTTAACCAACCCTTGAAAGCTGAACATAGAACTGAGTCATGCAGAGGGTGTGGGAGCGTGATACAGTACGGTGTGGGGAGAGATCCCAGTGGACTATGGTGGAGGTGACGATACCTGGAACAGGTGATCCTATAATTCCAAAATACTAACAATAATGTAAAACAATGGTACTTCAATAAAGTAAAAAAAGTACAATAAAATAATTGGGGTGAACTAGGAGTCTGTTATGAAGAAATTTAATATACCCATGTTAAATTTTTCTGAAAATAAATAGTTAATCTGAGACCCAAAACATGAGTAACAGTTAACCAAATGTAATTAAGGAAAGAAAGAAGGAATTCCTATACCTAGCTCATGTCGATTGTGGAAGCAACATGAGATAGAAAGAAAATTTATAAGTAATACAGTTATTTTGACATGTTTGAGCTATTGCCATGTCAAAAAGAAATTAAGCATAATTTCTATTACTTTGGAGTTCAGAGGCAAGACGGGAAAATTAAGGTAGTAAGGAAAGTCGGGATACAATATCAGGACCTTTCTAAAAAACAATTCTCTTTAATTCAGCAAATTTTCTGAAATTGGGGATGCTCCAAGAAAGATTGTGTGATAATTGTTTAAATGTGTAATCAAGTATATATCCTCACTAGTTCAAAATGTGTATTTTATTTACAAGTACCTTGAAATATAATTTATGTTGTGACTTAGATTAGCAGTTGAATTCATTCATTCATTTGTTCAAAAGTGATATTATGAATACCTACAAATGCCAAGTATTGTTCTAGGTACTAACTGAACACAAGTGTTTAAGATAGCCCTCATTTCTATTTTTAAGCTTGCAATGTAGCAAATGTTAGTCCAAGGCTTCTATTCCTCATTTGAGAACTCTACAATATCTTCTCGTTCCTCAGGATGGCTAGTACAAGAGTTTTCCTTAAGTAAAAGAAACTGTAAGTGAATATTAGATTAACTGGCTCTCAGATGCTTGCTCTTTTGTCTGAAACTATTCCTTACACTTCCTCTTTTCACATTGCTTACTATTTTTGATCTTGTAATATTCACCTCAGGCAAAACCTCCATTGCAGGGCCTCCCCAGTGGCACAGCGGTTGAGCGCTGCGCTGTGGAGCTGTCGGCAGGGTGCGTGATGCGAGTTTGACGCCCAGCTGGGGAGAGTCCCACATGGTGCTGCAGACCTCTCGTGCCTCGCCCGCTGCTCCCCTCAGCAGTGTATTTCTGATCTGCCTGTTCTGCTCCCCACTCTGTCTCTGGTGAACTCTCTCGCCACCCCACACCTCTGGCCTGTACCCCAACTTGTATGTATAAATAAATAAATCTTAAAAAAAAACCCAAAAACAAAAACCTCCATTGCAAAGTTTTCCTTGAAAAAATCATAAATACTATCAGCAACAGATAGTTTAGTGTTTCCTTCTCATTGGTCAGTGATGTTCAAATGATCATCCTGGGTAGTATGATTTAATATTATTTCAAAACAATCTCTTAAAATTTTGTCAAACATTTATTTAAGAATAAGAGAGACAGCACTTTCTGAAGCAATAGTAGAGACGGAATCAAGGTAAGTTCCTTATATGATAAGAGATCCTTTTCATATCAAATTGCATTCTTCTTTCATTTCCAACTTCTTCTATGATCACAATATGGGCATTTACACTACTCAAAATTACTCCAATTAGAAAAATATCTAATTTTGTAATCATATGACCACAACCTCCACTGTTTTTTAAGATTAGCTTCTGAATTTTCTGACCTATTTCCATCAAACTTCTTCTGACATCCAGAATTCTATAGCATCATGTTCATTACTCAATATTTTTCTCTTTATCCATCAACTTACTCTTCATTTCTTAAATTCCTAGCATCTATTCTATAGTTCCCTTTCAAAAACATTTGTCATCTCTGTATTTCCTTGCCCCTTTGCCAAGAAAAATGTCATACTTGAGTAAATACAACTATCTTCCCAAGTTTCTGGCCCATACTCCTGAAATACAAGTGGGCAAGGCAGTGAAGAGTTTGTTGTATGATTCATACTACCAGATTTATCTGTCTGAACAGGATATGGCAGTATTTTTGTGTTTCTCTACTTAGCTGTCTTTCCTACTTTCTAAAACTACCATTCTAAACCTTCTCCATTATCTTCAAAAGTATCTCTTGCTTTGCTTTCAACAATTTCAGTAGGTGAAAATTTTTCTATTTTGTAGAAAACAAATGGCAGCCATCATTGAAAGCCCACTTCAACGTCCACTTTCAAAACTTATATCTTTCTATATCTTCCTTTTCTGTTTGTATTATGTTGTAGTTGATATGTCCCTCCTCCACATAAACTAATATGTGTTATGGATGTCATTTTCTTCCACCTTTATGGAAATTTTCCTATCAACTATCTCCTTTATACCTTTCATTTTATGTATTTATCTTTCCACTGGATTATTTTCATCAACATTTTCCATCATTAAAAAAAGGAGTCATTGATATTCTCATCACTCTTAGTTCTTTTATGTATATTTAGGAAGTAGTACTTACCAAAATTGTGATTAATTTGAATATTGGTGTTGAAGATGTATTACCTTTCAAAATTCATTCAATTTTCTCAGACTTTGGCAGTTAGAAGTTAGGGATAACATATAATAAGCTAATTTAGACCAGAGAAATGATCACTATATCCTTTAATAGTGAAATATCTGAAAAAAACATGCATTCCCACTTATCTCCTATTGATTTCTCAGTCCACTGACTTCTGGCTTTTATTACTCAATTCAAACAATCAAAAGTTGTTTTAAAGCTCACCAATCACCTCTGTGATCATTATACCAGTGGAAATTTTCAATACCTACTTTGACCTTTCAGCAAGTTCTTCATATAGCTGTTTATGCAGTTGTTCTGAAAATGTCAAAACTAGACTCACGCAGCACAATGCTGACAACCAAGGCTGAACATATTCTCTTGATTCTATAATTTGAATTCCCAAGCTTTAAAAAAAAATAATTACTCAAATTACACTTTACACAATGTTTAAAGTTGTTTACCTTAGACTGCTTCTTCTGTGCAGCATGTGACCAATGCTAATGACATAAGTAGAAGAGGGAAAAATATTACACTCAATATGTCAACTTTAAGACATATGTGTTTTAAACCAAACTATTTATTTATGAATTACTTCTCATAACCCAAAAATTATCTCAGGTCACACTTCCTGGAAACTCTCTTACTATTTCCTACTATATTTCTGAGCTTATTTCCTCAATATTTCAAATGTGTTTGATGATATGAACAGAAACTTGGAAACAGGTGCTAAAAATATATTTTCACCTCCTGGGACAAGTCTATTTATAACCTTAAGAATAATAAAATAACACAAACATCCAGGAATTATTTTGTTGATGGCCATATTCAAGAATGCCATACAATTAAGAGGAAAAATAATCTCATAAACAATAGACAGGGAAGTCTTTTGAGAATGCACACTGTGTGAACACTACAAGGCCCCACTGGTAAATCCCTACTCACTACAGATGATCATTGAGTTGACAACTACAATTCCATCTACTATTTAAAATTTTACAGCTTCGGACACATGGGAGTTCTAGTTCAATTATGAGGAGATGGTGTAGAGGAAAGAGAAGTGATACTGGCTTCTGAGAACCTGGTAATGCCTCAGTGACTCTGCGCAAACTAATTACTGCTCCTGTGTCTGTTTTCTCATGCATAAAATTAGGAAGAAAGTTAGGAGGGCCCTAAGCTCTTTTTAGAACAGATTCAAGGAACAAATAATGAAAAAATAATAAAAGGTGAAAGAGAGATGATAGAAAGTGAGAGAGAAGCTGGGGGAGGAAAGGAGTGATGAGAGAATGTAGTAAGTTCCTATGAAACCTGAAGGTAGTCAGTATTTCTTATAACTATTTTTATATCAATTAAATTTCTTTAATGATAAATGTTAATGTCAAAATATCAAAAAACATGACAATTTTAATTATTTATTCTTCATTAAAAATGTTTTTAGTTGCAGAAAAAATTTGGGTGGAATGCTCGGTATTAGTTTCTATTTATATTTTCCTTTTGATATCATATTGCTCTATACATAGAAAGTTTGGAAAAGTGTTCCTTGTGAGGCAATATTAAAAAAAAGGTTTACAATTATTCAGTTTTATTAATAAACTTTTATTGGGCATCATCAATCTGGAAGCTGAAATTGCCTTCACATTTATAAACCTCATTCTAGCAAATATCTGAGCATTGATAACATAAGAACCTCTCCCGCTTCTTCAGTATTTTTGAAGAAGTTGACTGAGTTGTGTGAGTGCATCGTAGACATTCCAATATGACTGAATCAGATGATGGTCTACATTTATTTTTCTATGAAAATGGCAATGAGTCACTGCCTGGAATTTGTACCCAAACTTGTGAATGTTAAACTGTTGGGTCATTTCTTACTGGTTCCTTCTCACTGGGGACCCTTTTTTCTTGCCAAGGATCTCAGAACATGTTGTAATTGCCCTTTTTGATTAATGTTCTGTTAAAGTTCTAGTACTTTTTTGCCCACTTTATAATTGTGCAGGATACACGGTTTTCATACTGTCCTGTTTTATATTGGTAAGAAAAGCACACAGTCTATTTTCATTTTGAGGTTAGTACTAATGATTCTTGATAATTATGAATAGATTTAGATAGCTAGTAAAGTCAATCAAGTCACAAAATTTAATAAATCTTACAGAGTTCCTGGTTCCTGGTCTATCATTTTTGCTTTATTCACAAAAGTATTAACCTATTTGTTAAGGTGAATTTCCTCAAAATTTTAATCTAAAGCTGGCATGGACAGGAAATGAGCATCACTTAATTTAAGTATTATAGTAGACTGTATAATGACCACAATACCAGGTACTAATCCTGGGTAACTATAAATGTTATTTTATAAGAAAAAATGGATTTTGAAAATGTAATTAAAGATTTTGACATGAGGAGAAAAATCTTGATTTTTTTTTTTTTGTGGTTAGCACAAATACAATCACACTTGTCCTTAGAAAAGACAGTACAAGGGTGATTTAACACATATGCATATAGAGAAGAGAAGACAATATGCTAGGAGACAGAGATTGAGAGTGATGTAGCCAAAAGTGAAGGTATGTCAGCAGCCTCCAGAATGGAGAAGCAGCAAAGGGAGTATGTCTCTGTCAACAACTTGATTTTTGACCTAATGGTTGATTTAGACTTTCTGTCTTCAAAGCTGTGAGAGAATAAATTTTTGTTGTTTTAAGGCACTGAATATATGAAAATTTGTTCCTACATGTCCAGAAAGCGTCCACTTGCTCAAATACATACCCAGTGAGTCCTTTCATCCCCTCTCCCAACATACAAACCTCTGGCCTATTCCCCAGTTCTTCCCCACATAAAAAGAAAAAAAAAAGAAAGGATCCTATCCTTACGGAGGTTAGTTGATGAGACAATTAGACACACCCACCTGCCCACCCATCCACACAGACACACTCCTAAGTAAACTAGTAAGTGAGAAATGCATGGGCTATCATGAACACACTGAAGAGTACACAGACTGCAGGGGGAGTATTTAAACATGAAGGTGAGATAGGTTAAGAAAAGCTACATGGAAATGGGTTGCCTCTGATCTGACACACAAAAGAATAGTAATATCCAGTTTAAAAGAAGAATTATTTTTCTAATTTTTCCTGTATAAGTTTCATATTTCGAAGGACACTGTCTACCAAAAAAAAAAAAAGGAAAAATGGAGCTTCTGTGTTTATTATATAATAAATAATACGCCAAAAAAATCTGTCAGAGTTTCTAATTAGCATAGCATTATCACTACTCTCTTACCATTATTTCACCCAGGAAATGCTGATAAAGATACAAAAGTTTCTCCTCATGCCATTCAAGGACAGCTTTTCCTATCTTGGAAGAGTAACTACTTGAAGATCCTGTCTGATAAAAAGGCATTTTCTAAAGATAAATTCTTGCTTTTCTCACCAGCAAATTACATACCAGAGATCATGAGTTATGAAATACATATTGCCTTGTCTGGAAATTAACATCTGCCCTTGAAAATAATACCAGAGAAAAGGAGTTTTTTGTTTCTGCTATGTGGTTGTTTCAATGTATCCTCTTTACCTGAGGAAACCCCATCTGTCTCCACATCTTAGCTGTAAATCAAACCCTACCTGGGAGTGGACAAGTAGGGTTTGAATAAAAAGCTAGCTGGGACCTCTTTCTACCCAGTCTCTTCTGGGTTAATCTTCATTTTGACTCTCAAGGAAAAAAAAAAAAAACACATTTATTTTCCTCTGTACAGTGATGTATATTATTATAAAGTCAATATATTTCAAAGAGCGATGACCAACCATTCAAAATAGAACTTTGTAGAATGTCTTTGGGACTTGATATGGATTTGTTAACTGGAAAAAATTTAAATGATAGGCAAAACGTTTACTAGATAATCAAAGTGAGTGTTGTGTCAGGCAACACCACACTGATACACAGGAGCCATGGAGCAGACTATATAATTCAGGTTACTGCTCAATGAGCAGGATCCTGGCTTTTTTATTAATAGAATAATCATACAGCATCAGTTACAGGGGTTAGGAGTATGAGGAGAAAAAAATGGGTGATACTAAAGAATGTGTTTTTGCCATTTGTGACTTCGTGGGGGATATGAGTCTACTGACCAGATAATTCTTATCTATTTGGCGACCAAATAAATGTTCGAAACCATACCTCAGACCCCCGGCCATAGTTTAGTCTTATCAACAAGGCTTTCCACTGATCAGCTTCTGGGGTCCCTTGTCATAGATCAGTCCTTGGCCCCCTGGGCTTTCCTGGTCATACCTTGTGATGCATAGCTTTCCCAGAGCCATCAAGCTTTCTGCTGTTGGTTGATATAAAAGGCACCTTGTAAGGTTTTGCTATGACTGATTGACCAGGCAGTTCTGACCTTTGTATAGGAATGCAGAACTGCAGGTAACAATAAAGGTGGCTGAATAAGCTGCTTAAGTCTAGCAGATCCACAAGTGAGGATTTGAACTTAGCAAGCATTGGAACAGACTTTATTTTGTGACAACTGTTCCAACAGACACAAGTTTGAGTTTAGTTTATATAGGTAGGAACAGTGAATGTAATTATTCTTGCTAGGAAGATTTTTCTAGTTCTAGGTTTTTCTATTTTAAGTATATGCCGTTACTAGAGGAAAACAATGCAGGATTTAATCTCTTCATTTCTGCAGGATGCACTACAGAGAAGCAAAGGTTGGATACTCATTGTTAAATGTTTGTTTGGCTGCTTGGTCATCTGCGGGTATGAAAATTTTGGTATTTTCAGGTAACAGAAATTAAAGCATGGGTTAGGCTACAGGATGGAGTCTATTCACATCTATGAAGATGGCTTTGCTCTTTCACCTGCTACATCAGAGTGTGTGTGTGTGTGTGTGTGTGTGTGTGTGTGTGTGTGTGTAGAGATTGGGGGGCAGAAAACTTTACAATATACTCACATATTAATTCAATTTTTGAGATGAGAGTTGCAGTCATTAATCAGTACAGGCAATTGAGATAAATACATTGCTTGTAGTCAGGGAAGTATAATTTTGTGAAAATTTAGTTTCAATTATATATTATTGCCTGTTTTGTAATATTTTGTATTAAAAGATCTTGTAAATCATGAGATTAGGCTAGTCTTGGTTTATTTGTTAAAGCTGGGAAGGTTCCTGATTTAACAAACTTTTATGGAACACTTACTTTGCATCAGACATGCTTGTGTGCATTTTTTTTTTTCCTTTTCTCTAATACTGACATTTTCCAGTGTAGGACAGGTAGCCTGTATCCATTCCACACTTTCCTCACCCTTCACTGAGTTCTAATAAGCATTTGAAAAGATTTCTATTATTAACCAGATTCTGATACTAAGTAGTAAAATGCATAATTCTAAATGAAGTGTATCTGAGTTTTCCTAAAGCCCTTCTGAGCTGTCAGTTTTAACCAATAACGTTGTGGACTCTTTTTATTCTGAAGTTTCTTAAAAACTTTGCATTGGGCTTCCCTGGTGGTGCAACAGGTTAAGCTTAGCACTATGAAGCTATCCAGAGCCACTGTAGCACCAGTTCAATAACCGGCCAGTGAGATTCCCTTATGGCACAGCAGACCTCTCCTGCCTTACCTGCCGCTACCCTCATCAGTGTGCTTCAGTCCTGCTCCCCACTCTGTCTCTGGTGAATTTTATCACTACCCTACACCTCTGGCCTACACCCCAGCTTGTATGCATAAATAAATAAATCCTAAAACAAAAACAAAAACAAAAAACTTTGCATTAATGTAGTATGGGGTAGTAATGGGCAATAACGAAGGGGAGGCTTAAGGTAAGGGTTGTGAGGAGGGCCTTTATTTGGGGGTGGCATGAGTTGCTAAGGATGGGCTAGAGAAGGGGGCCAATAGTACACAAATGGCGTTTTCTAGCTCTAATGTCCTTACCAAGGCTCTTTGAGTTAACTTTATTTTTGGTGGGGTTTTGGCTAGGGATGTGTGTATGGGGGGGGGGCGGGTGGAAGGGAGGCCAGGGCCCCCACCTTGTGTAGGAGTATCATTCCCACATCTCTTTTGGTCTTTCCAGCCGGGCAGGCAGGGCTGGAAGCCGCGGGGGACGCCTCCTCCTTTCCAGCCCCGACGGCCTGAGCAGCTGCAGCCACAACAGGCTCGGCCGCAGACAAAGGGGCCCAGTCGGGGCGCGGCACACTCCGCTGGCTCGCTCTGAGTGGCCCAGGGAACGCTCCCCGGAGGACCC
>PVIJ01021232.1:0-18999 GCA_004024925.1 Scalopus aquaticus | reverse complement strand
ATTCCACATATGAGTGGAATTATCAGGCATTTGACTTACTCCTTATCACTTATTTTCAGCAATTAGATTAAAAAGATATTGCATTCGGCCTCCCCGGTGGCGCAGTGGTTGAGCGCTGCGCTGTGGAGCTGTCGGCAGCGGCGACGCGAGTTCGATGCCCGGCCAGGGAGAATCCCACATGGTGCGGCAGACCTCTCCTGCCTCGCCCGCTGCTCCCCTCAGCAGTGTATTTCTAATCTGCCTGTTCTGCTCCCCACTCTGTCTCTGGTGAACCCTCTCACCGCCCCACGCCTCTGGCCTGTACCCCAAGCTTGTATGTATAAATAAAATTAAAAAAAAAAAAGATATTACATTCACCTTCAGAGGAGTGCCTGAATATAATAAACACTGTCATAGTTTGTGAATATACATACTATATTTTTATTATTTTTAATACTGGAGAAATAATCCTAGGAAACAAACTGAAGCTGAGATTTAGAACTAGAATAAATCCCAGTAGCTTCAACGTTTATTTCTGTGAACTTAGAAAAAATGTATTAGGCTCTCTAAGCTTTGCTTTCTTTATCAGAAAAAAAATGGAATAACAATGTTTTTTTTTAAAGGGTTGCTATAATACTTAATTGAGGTCGTGTGTGTGTGTGTGTGTGTGTGTGAATATTACGTATAATGGTAGAATTTTAGGTATTTATAAGGAAGATACCAGAGAAGAAAAGATATTGCATGTGGAGATTAAGAATGTGAAATATGAAGAACTGCAAAACTGTCTTTGATCACAGCTCCACGCTTGCTAGATCTGTGACTTATAACCTCCATGAACATCAGGGTCACATATAGCAAATGAGTTAAAGGAAGTATCCAGATACAGAGCAGGAATAAAACACATCAGTGCTTATTACACATGCCAATAAATTATAACTATTGTTACAATTGTAATTTCAAGTTTCTCTCAGAAAGCATAGTTTAATTTTAAAATTCATTCCCAGTTCTGTTTTTATTCCAATAAGTGCATGTCTAAAGCCAAGTTGCAGGGGAAAAAAAATGGCTGTTAGTATACCACATTCCTAAATAAGACAAATTCCACAGCTCCTAGAGGTAAAGATTACCCAGGGCATTTGGGCTGCATATAGGATCTGACTGCCATATTGTCAGGAGCCTAAAGGGATTACGTTAAATTATGTGGAACTCACCCTTGAATAAATGTTCTAATACTTCACCAAGCTGCTGGAGCAAGTGATAGGAGAGTCCCCCAATTCTCTGGGAAATAAATGTGAAGTCCAAATATTTCCAGACTGCTTTTGGTCAATTTATGTTTCATCTTCCTGATTGATTATCACCAATGACTATTGGTGATAATACTGAAACTGAGATTTAGAACAAAGCTGTCTCAGAAAGACAAGCTTATCTTCATCTCCAGTTTCTCTACATAAAGAAATAGCTCTGCCCATCAGCCAATTTCTAGGGGCTGCTGGATTGTTTAACTCCTGACCCACTTCCGTCTTTGTGGTCAGCACTGGCATATTGATTTTCATCTCTTTGAACTATTCTTTTTTCCCTCAACTTTCAAGGATTTATGATTAGGTTGAGTCCATCCAGATAGCCAGGATCATCTCCCCATTTCAAAGTTTTAAATTTAGGAACATCTGAAAAGTCCTTTTCAGCACCTATGGCAACATTCACAGGATTGGAGGATTGGGTTGTGGAAATTTGGGGTTGGCCATTATTTTGCTTACCACACTGGTTTATTCCCATTATTTTGAAATCAGCAATATGTCACCTCTACAATAATATTTTCTTACCAGATCACCTGTCATTTTCTACCATATCACTGTAGCACATTTATTTCAAAGTATATATTGTCCTCTGAAAGAACCTGTGTTATTTATTTGCTCATTTATTGTTATATCATCCCACAAGTATATAATCTTAAGGGCAGGGATGTTTTCTGCTCATTCTCACTTTTATTCTCAGCACCTAAAGCAGTACTAGATACATTAAACATCTCAATAAATCATTGTGAGTTGAATGAATGAATGCACAGTTTTAAATATTTGTCATTGTTCAAAAATCCATGATTCCTTTGGTGGAAATGATGTTATTGACTATTGATGGGGTAGACCACTAAGTTTACTACCCTGTTATTTCCCATTCTATTTAAAGACATTTTAAATTCCTTCTAGCTGGTATAACTTAGTATCCATATTAATTATTCAGACTTCTACATTTCTCTTTTCAACTCCCACTAACTCCAAACAAAACTAAGAAACTGTTTTCAATTTGTTCAACATGGCAGTATGATATAAAACCTTTTTTACCAAAAGATTTGAAAACCTACATTCCTGGTCATATCTTTCCATAAAGTTTCAAAAATTATTTTGAATTCTTGACCATAAAAGTTAATAACTCAATGCAAAATATTAATTTTGACTTTTTTCCCCAGAAGTCTCAAAATTGCTGCAACAGCTCATGTAAATGTAAAGGTTTATCAAATCTCCCTGGGAATAATCAGTCCATGTTTAGCATAAAGGTTGATATTAATTCCCTCAATACCTTGAAAATCTGTTCTGTCTTGGCAAAATTTTGTTTCCTACAAGTTTGTATCCTTCAATTTTTTATTTGAAAGCATATAATCTTTTTGCAAATAAGGAAAACTAGGGTTCATGGAGGTAGGTAATCAGCTTAAATTTATGTAGCAAATTAGTGACAGAGCCAAAACTGTAACCTAGGAAAGTAGCTCTGGGTTCAGGGTTCATTCTACCACACTCCATTGCCTCATGGCAAAATGGGAAGTCACACAATATATTGCAGAGATTTTTTTATTAATAATTTAAGGTGAAAAACAAGAAATGTCCAGATTTAATTTGCAAAGTAGTATGGAAGTGGGAGGATTACTGAATGGCCTTTGTTCTTAACACAAAATGACTTGGGCCTTCTAAATGCCACTCATTAAAAGATCAAAGCCCAGAAATTTCTAGGTTGTAATTGCTATCATTAAGACTAGTTAGCAACTTCAATTATGATTACAGGACCAGCTCATCATATGAATATAATTATTCTGAGCTCTGTTATGCTGACATGATCTGCAAGCCCTAATTGGTGCAAATGAGCACCACAGAGCAGGCTGAGGCAGGGACCCGTTTTCCACGTCCAGGCTTGGTCAGGTTGTTGTTGAGTTATGACACAGCACCCCGCACATTCACAAGTGCACACAAATCCAGACTGCCTCATTATTTGCATTCTAGCCATCTTATATTAAACAATCAAGGGAACAGCATCATGATATTTACATTAAAAATTTACTCAGTTCAATGCTGAACTAATGTCTGCATATGACTTTAGATTATATGAACTGTCATTTTATTTTCTTATAATAGCATGCATAGCTATTTATGATCCATTATGTTTTGGGAACAAAACTGCTTTAAGATTTCCTTTTTAGTAGAATAAATATCACAAAGAATTGATCATTCTCCATTTTGAAATTCTATTCTCCAATATTTATTACACCTACCCCTAACTTTTCTCTCAAGATTCTGTCCATTCTCACTCAGCTTCTTTTGCTTACTGAAATGGTGTTGATTCACTGAATACTGACAACCTATTTGGTTTGCTTGAGCAAGCGCTATTGGCAGCATTGAAAGTATCACCCATAAACTATTTCCCAGATTTTTTTTCTCATCACAAATGTACCTTCTTACTGCAGTCTCAGTTTGCACTAGTGGCCTTACTAGCATGTCAATAGTCCAAGATAGGTGTCTTAAAACTACCTTGAACTCTTTGTTACAGGTGATATTCCATGAAAAATATGTTGATGTCCTACCTCCTAGTGTCCATGAATGTAACCTGATTTTGAAATATTCTTCTCAGGTGTAATAATTAGAGTGTACTTTAAGCCAATATGACTGGTGGACAGAGCTAGTGGGGATGACATGTGATGACAGAGACAGAGACAGGAGTGATGCACAAGGAATGCTTAAGAGTAATGTCTATACAACCAGAAACTAGGAAGAGACAATAAAGGATCTTAACCAGAATCTCAGAGGAAGCCTGATTCTATTGAAACCTTAATTCATCCTCCTAATCTCTAACTAGAAAGAATTAAGGCATCCAGTTTGTGATCTTTGTTATCAGAGAATTAGGAAACTAATTCACTCTCCTCCCTCATTCCACAGCTTCACTTACCTACATCTAATTGCTGGCCAATGTCAGAACACATGCATATCTTACTGTGAAAAAAACAATTTGGACTTTTCTGACACTCCCATTAATTCTGAACTTTTTTTTTAAGTTACTATACTTACTGTCTATAAACAAGGAAAGTTCAAGGGTAGAAAATGAAGGTATTTCACATGTAGAAGTTATAGTCACATTCTCTATACACACACTTTTGCTATTTTTACCATTAGCTAAGCACATTGTTTAAGGGGGGCAATTACCTCATGGTAATATTTTCAAATCTTTTCCCAAATCACTCATGCTGGTTGGGAGTCTATAAGCAGGGGGGCAAGAGTTACTAAATTCTTAAAGTCGTATTCAGACTATAACTTTTGACTTCTAGTCATGAGTAACAATCCTAAGCATTCAATGAAGTGTAAATAGTTTATGTTTTTATCCTGCTATTTAGAAAAGGTCATAATCAGTGAGACATTCAGGTTATCCAGAGAATTATATCAATAGGTAGTCCTGGGTAATTAAGAAAGATTAAATCTAAAAACCAAGTTTCAGTATATTGAGAGTAAATGTCACCAAAATGTGAAACTATTTGGCAACAGGTTAAAGAAGTCTGGAAATGCTACCTTAATGCTCATTGTAGAATTCAGGCTGATTCTTGTCCAGAGATAGACAAGGATTTGGCTAAGATTCTGTCCACCAAACTTTACTCAAGCTCCTTTGAGTTTTTTTTCCCCATAAGATTTCAATTTTTTTGACTTCCAAAATTACTTTCTTACTTTCCTGGAAATCATTTTCTGATGCAGATCTAACTTACAAGGCATGGATTGGCTAGCAAGAGGATGCTATGCAGGGTTAAACTTAGATGACTCATATGAATCTTTAGGGATTCAGAAACTAGAATCTGGGAAATATGTTCCAGATGATCTAGAAAGGAGGCTGATAGAGAGGAAGAAGTTCCTGCAGGTAAATTTGTACTAGAAAAGTGTACCCAAGGTCTGACTCTACCTTCCTTCTTCTAGAAGGATAATTGTGAGACTAGATCATTTAAATATAAGGTATGATTCACTACCCAGAAGAGCTTTATTAAAGCAAACAAACACATAAAAAATCTACCTCAAAGCTAATAATGGGAATTTTCCCTAAAAAAAAAATTTTTTTTTGAATATTAAAAAACAAGAAAGAATAGGCCCAAAATGGAATCATTTATGTGGGACCTACAAAGATTAAATACCTAACTTAATTGTAATTTCAGTCTCTTCCAAAGGTGGACTTCAAAACCAATCTAACTGGACCTATGTAATCAGCAGCAGTGAGATAATCTGCATAAGGTCCACCATCTATTCCCTGAAAGATAGGTGACTTTACCTGAAATAATCTTTTCATTTGCCTATAACTTTGGTCCCACTCTCTGGCTTTCCATAAATACCCTCCATTGTGTGTGACCCCTTGCCATATCTAGATGGGATGCTAACTGATTCATGAATCATTTTAAAAAGTCAGTTAATTATATCTCTAAATTTGAAAGTTTTGTCTTTTAACAGAGGAGTTGTACATTTTGATTAGCTGGCCTCCTGCCATTTATTCTTTATTTTATCCTCATTCCTATTTAAGTGAGTTTAATATTTGAAATATGGTTTTGAAAAAGTCATAGAAATCCTAGTAGTAGACAAACCTGTGGCACAACCTATAAAAGACATCACTGCTACACTACCTGGTCTGTGTTTTGACTTGTTTCCTAGCAGTGATCATGTATTGCATGAATGCATTCTTTCCTCATCCAACAGATTTCTGGAGATTTCCTAGGATCACAAGAAGTAGAGTTTGGTCAGGGAGCAGTCAGTCTAGTTAATCCTCAAACTAGATAAGGAGTGGCAATTTACCTTACTTAGCATAGGATATGGAATCCTAGTTCCACCCAATAGGTTTGAAAACAATCCACTCATCATGACTCTAGTGTCTATGTTAGAACTAAGGTGTGCATATTATACAGCATTTGTTCCCTAAACCAGGAGAACTTCTGAATTAAACATAGAAAATATTCAACAAAATAAATTCAAGAATTATGCAATTCAGATTGCAGTGATTACCCTGAGCTGAAAACTAAGAAAAGAAACAAAAGTAATCATAGTTATGTTAATAAGTGGCATGAAAATTTGTTTTTCTTGTCATCTCATTAATAGATTTGTTTCTCTAATAAAGTCAAAGCAGTAAAATAACACTGAATTTTCAGTACAGTATTTATAAAATTAGATTCTCAAAGAGAGACAAATTAAGGCTTTGTTGATAATTTGGCAAATTTTCTCAAAATCTATTCAGAACAACATAATTCAAATATGTTCAGGTACTTATACTGCATTTATATCTGGCTGATTTCCTTATTTATTGTCACTTTTCCTTGTTTCTTGGCTTGAATTGACAAAGAAAAATATAGAAGGGAGACTTTACTGCTTTTCTTTCCTATCTTGTCAAATACTCATTTCAGAATAAAAATTGCTGAAAAAATAAGCACTCATGTCATGAAATTTTGAAATAACTTAAAAATTATCTGACATCTACCGTTGTCCTTTTAGGAACTGTTTTTTAAATAGTTTTAGGGTTAATGGAGCTATTTATTTCTGACACATGCCCTCTAAATCCAAAACCTACTTGTTATTAAAATTCCTTTTGGTCTGAAGAGGTGTGAACATATTTCCCTAAATCATAGAAAGTGTTGTAAACCAATGTTACCTCAATAAAGGAAAAAAATAAAATAAAATACCAATTCAATCTCAAAAGAAATTTTCTTTTGGATTATTTTTCTCTTTGTCTTTTCAAAAGAGTGTTGATGGGAGTAATGCTTCACATGTGAGTCTGGAGACAAGAGTGTGTGAAACCTTCAAAATTAAGGTCTGAAAGATCTAAGTGTCCCACCAAACAGATCCTTGAAGTTATCCCAGAGAGTACTGAAGTATTCCTATTTCCCATTCTTGGGTATTTCTTCTGAGTCCCGCTGGAATTGTTTATGATTTCTTTGTAGTTCTCTAGTTGTCTCTAGTCAGTGCCCACCAGCGACCACATTATAATATTGGCACTTCCCTCACATCACTCTCTGCCAGTTGGTCCTATTAGAGTGAATTTGAAAGACAAACCTGAGACAAAATTGCATATGCCACATTCTCTTTATTTCATACTGACTGCGTCATAAATTTATTTATTTATATAGGCATTTAAAGGTCCAAAAATTTTTGAAAAGAATATTAAAAAGTAAGATTTATTCTAAGAATCTTAAAACTGGGACTCCCTGGTGGCGCAGCGGTTAAGCGCTGCACTGTGCAGTTGTCGGCAGCAGCAATGTGAGTTTGACACTGGCCGGGGAGATTCCCACATGGCGCAGCAGACCTCTTCCGCCTCTCCCAGTGCTCCCCTCAGCAGTGTATTTCTGATGATCTACTTGTTCTATTACCCACTCTGTTTCTGGTGAACCCTCTCGCCGCCCCATGCCTCTGGCCTGTACCCCAGCTTGTATGCATTAATAAATAAATCTTAAAAAAAAAAGAATCTTAAAATTATTCTGAATGAAGATAAATGTCATTATATTATAGAAATAATACATAAATATGAAAAGATATACACACTTTTAATTCTGGTTAGGGCTTATATCACACACTATTGCATAAGTATGGAGCAAATCAATTTCTTTGATAAATTCCAGGCAGATAGTTAAAATATCCAAGTTTCAGCACATAGGACTCAATATATAAATACACATAAATATATTGATGTGTTAACTTTAAAAACAAATATAAAATACATTTTGTGTAATTAAATCTATTTTGGTATACTTGAGAAATTTCCTCTTCAATTTATTCCCAGGGTAAATAGCCTCAAAAAAAAAAAAAAACTTTTGAAATAGAATTATAATTTTAATCTATTAATTATACATCAGGTAGGATACTTTTAGTAAAAGCAGATTTAAGAATAAATACTTGCTGATAAACTTCCTACAGTTATCTAGGGTGATACTAAATTAAAATACATATATATTTAAAATTGCTTTTTCAGCTTTTGTGCAATCAAAGAGACATTAACCAAAATAAAGAGACACCCTACTGATTGGGAGAAAATTTTTGTACTCTATACAACTGATAAGGGAGTGATCACAAAGATCTACAAAGAGCTCACATGACTCAACAAAACCAAAGTAAACAATCCAGTCAAAAAATGGGCAGAAGAGCTATAAAGACACTTCTCCAAAGAAGAAATGCAAATGGCCCACAGGTATATGAAAAAAAGTTCAACATCAATTGAAATCAGGGAAATGCAAATCAAAACCACAATGAGATTGCACCTTAACCAGTGAGAATGGCACACATTAAAAAACAAACAAACAAACAAACAGGCAACTACAAATGTTGGTGAGGATGTGCAGAAAAAGGAACCCTCCTACGCTGCTGGTGGCAATGCAAACTGGTCCAACCACTATGGAAAGCTGTGTGGAGGTGACTCAAACTACTAAAAATTGAGATACCATATGACCCAGCATTCCTAGGAATCTATCCAAAGAACACAAAAACATTAATTCAAAAGGATACCTGCACCCCTATGTTTACTGCAGCACTATTTACAATAAGTAAGATATGGAAACAACACTAATGCCAAAAAATAGATGACTGGATCAAGAAGATGTGGTATATATACAGAGTAGAATACTATTCAGCAGTCAAGTAAGATAAACTCATGCCATTCACAGCAAAAAGGATAGAGCAGGAAGGGATTATGCTCAGTGAAATAAGTCAGAAGGAAAAAGAAAGATATCAGATGGTTTCACTTACAGGAGGAATGTAGGGGAACCAAAAAAAAAGGATCAGGAAAATCATAATAATGATGATAATAATAAGTAAAAGAAACAAAATTATCAAGCAACTATAAATCAGAGATATTCTGCAGGGGAGAGGGAGAGAGAGTGATCAAAACAGGGGAGAGAAGAGCACAAGGGACTATGGTGATGGTGCACAGGTGAACTGACGGTGGGAATTTTGCAGGGAATACACTTGAAAGGAGAAAGGAAACATTGTACAAAAATGTAATGATGTAAAACATATATATATATATAATATTTAAAAATTTTAAAATTTTACTTTGAGATATATATGTATATAGATATATATATGATATATCTATCTATCTATCTATATATATATATTATTGTTACAAATTGCCTAGAAACATTAGTAAAGATAAGTGTGCTGGATTACAATTGCTTGTCGAAGGCTAAATTATAAGGCACACACACCCCTACTACTCCCTTATTTTAACTTGCTATAAAGATCACATCATGAAAAATATGTTGCCTTTTTTTTTTTAATTTTAACTTTTTTTTAAAGATTTATTTTTTATTTATACATACAAGTTGGGGTACAGGCCAGAGGCGTGGGGCGGCGAGAGGGTTCACCAGAGACAGAGCGGGGAGCAGAACAGGCAGATCAGAAATACACTGCTGAGGGGAGCAGCGGGCAAGGCAGGAGAGGTCTGCCGCGCCATGTGGGATTCTCCCCAGCCGGGTGTCGAACTCGCGTCAAAGCTGCCAACAGCTCCACAGCGCAGCGCTTAACCCCTGCGCCACCGGGGAGACCCTATGTTGCCTTTTTTTAACAAAAAAGAAAATAAAGCTGAATATGAGAAAAATAATTTTGAAGTACTTGGACTTGTCTTTCCAACATAAGATTTTCAAAAAGGCATGTCTGATCACATCAGTTTATAATTCCCTTAGATGATAGAGAAGCCATTTCATAGTCCTATTTTTGTGATTAAATGCAACACACAGACATGGGTATCCTACAATTACTCAGTCTTGGAAGAAGTTCATCTGTAAATCCCCTCATGCTACTGTATCTTTTATCTCTAGAAACAGGATTTTTAAAATTATTTCCAGAAGTATTTTGACAAGTGTAGGCAAATGAAAGATGCCCAGTTCTAATCTTTGTTATACCGTGCTGTTTATCTTCTTTCATTGAAGACTAAAACTTGGCTCTTTCTTATATATGATTCTTTCCTTCAAACTCAAATGCCATATTGTATACTGAAAATAGCATAAATAAATGATTTTAAAAAACTGTATGCAAAAAGAAGAGAATTATCTTTGCCTAGAAGATAATCAAGAAATTGCTACTCTTTTATGGCATTGATGCATATTCACATATAGTTATCCTAACATGTATTAAGTTATTATTTCTTAGGGTCATAAAATTTCAGAAACTTAAAGAACCTTACAGCTATCTGTACATCTACATCACCTAAGGGAAGCAGCAAAAGCTTTGCAAATCAGAAGGCTCCTCCAGTACTTAAACCCAGATCTCCTGATTTGTCAATTATCTTTTTCTGACGGCACACATTTTGCTACAAACAAATAGTTTGCGGCATTCATTAAACATCAGTTTCATGGCACAGGATATGCACTAGCATTTATCAAGTGAGATATTTATCTTACTTAAGTGTCTCTCTATCCTTTGGGATAATAAATAGCTGTCAGCTTTCATAGAAATAAAAGTGAATGAAAATACGTATGAGCATTATTTCTCTAATCTCTCTTATATCCACTTACCACTTTCAATTTCATGACCTAAATCTATATTGTTGACATCATAATTTGACTACCTCAAAAGTCTCTTAACTGGGATTCTGTTTCCACTGTCTCTTCATTTCAGACTATCTTACACACTATAAAATACTAATGGGCTCAAAAATTTGTTTGCCTCAATACTCCCCCATGATACAAAGAAACAGTCCCTCTTATTTTCAGAATAAAGACAAAATTAGTAAGTTTGGTATTCAAAGCTCTCCATCACCTGAAGTTAACTCTATTTCCACCCTCATTTTCATTGTTCTGCAATTTGTACATTATAGTCTGATCTATTCACTATCTCTTACTCATTTATTCATCTCTAGGAGTCAGTTCCCGTTATTTGAAGCCCATTCACTTTCATGGTTTCCATCTATTTTCATGGTTTTCCTTAAGATACACAGCTCCTTGGAACTCATTGCACTCCTCCAACAGACAATTAGTTAACCCCTTTTGAGGTGCTATTTTTTCACAAGTTCCTTTCAAACACAACTCAAATACTGTGAGCAATGCTTATAAGATACACATTCCTAGGAGCCCTTCTAGACACTCTAACGCAATAAATCTAGAACAGATCTTTAGAATCTGCATTTAAACAAAAACTGTAATTGATTCAGATTCTATGGAATTGTGACCACACTTTTAAAAATACCACATAGTAGTTAGTGTCTGTTTCCTTTACTGGAATCTTCATTACACACTCATTTGGAGTTTGCAGATTTTCTGTTTGTCTCTTTAATTGCCCCAGTAAGAATGTAAATTCACTGAGGTGTTGAAAATTAAAGTGAGGCATATTAAAAAATGTTAAGAGTTTATGTGAACAAAAATCGATTTGAATTGGGAACACAAAAATGGGAGTGGTTGGAATGTTCCACCCAAGGAGACATGACTTAGATAAAGAAAGAGTAGAAGCAAAGACAGGAAATTGTTTGATTGTCAATAGCTTAAAGCTATAAATTATACAAGCAACTTGGCCCAGTTGGCTATTTCATACCTGGTAAGGCTGGTAGTTATAAGTGAACCCCTGCATAGGAAAGAGCTCTGAGGAATCTCAAGTTAAAGTGCAAGCAAATTAATTGCTTGCATTGTGACCATATGATTCAGAAGATCCTGTGAAATTAGAGATATCAGCAATGGTAAAGGACATCATATGTACTTATAGTAAATCCTAGAGAATCAGTTGATATTGTTAAAAGTCGATTAACAAAGAAATAAAAGCTTATGAATACCATTTAAAACTAAAATTACTACATGAAAATCTAGAAAATTCCATAATAAATGTCTAATTTGTGACAGGGGAATTACAGTAGTCTAAATACAGTGAATTCTCATCCTTTATTTAAGGGAGTTTTAATTGTTGTTTGATGCTGACAAATTAAAAAAAACACATAGTCATATAGCACAAAATTTGAAGTTGTAATGTTAAACTCAGAGTGACTAATTTAATGAACTTTTAGCAGTGATGAAATAGAAGAATGGATATGAGACCACGGGGAAAGGAAAATTTTGCTCCATTTTCATAGCTTTCTACATGCATTCTTCATCATGTATATCTGCTACTTTTATAATTTAAATAAATAATAGTACTTCCCTAACATAATTTGCAATAGTCAAAAAGACTGTAAACATTAAGTATAAAGGGAAGCTTCAGAAAAGAAAGTGTGGCAGGGTCTCATACATATATAAATATATGAGTACATATTACAAATACATGTAATACATACTGTGTATATGGTAAATGTATATATTGCAAATATCTGGCAATATACACACTTTATTAATGATGGCTATCTCAGGGAGAATGGGTAGCTCTCCACAGAGTAGGGCACATGGGTATAGAATATTCTGCCACCAGGTCTATCAGTCTCTGTTTCATTTTTATAATGGAATGCAGACACTGCAATAGTTGGACTGTTACTTGGCAGAGAATATACTTGCATGCTGAAACACTAAAATTTTCATTTAACTTGATGTGAATGGATTTATTTAATGTTTAGAAAATTTATGACTGCATATTTGGATGTATAGAATAAAATAATAACTAGGATGAAAGAAAAATAGCATTCTGACTTGAGCACTGGCTTGATGGTTGCAACAGTTGTTAAAGAAAAAAATCTTTTGGGCTGTTTGCTAAACTGTTAGTTTATTTCTGTTTTTTTAAATTGTTTTTTAGGGTGTGGGGTAAGCAATACTTTGATATTGAACAAATTAAATTCTACTTTGTATCTAGTACATCTAGTGGGCATGTTCAGTAGGCAGCTGGATATACAAGTTTGAAGTGTAGACGAGAAATATGACATACCAGTACAGAGGAGTGGTTGTTAGTTTGCAGGGGCTTAAAGTGGTAATTGAAAACATGGAGTGTATGAGACAGCTCAGGGAGACCAAGTGAACTGACCAAGTACATTCAGGCAGCTATAACAATAAATAACATAAATCTGTTTCTCATAGTTCTGGAGGCTGGGTAGATCGTTGCTAGATTTGGTGTTTGGTGAGAATTTACTTTATGGCTTACAGAGTCATCTTCTTACAGGGTGGAAGGGGCAAAGGAGATTGCTGGGGCTTCTTTTATAAGGACACTAAATCCCATTCATCAAGCCTCCAACTCATGGCTTAATAACCTCCCCAAGGCTCCTTCTCCAAATATTATCCATCATATGAGCATTAGATTTCAACATATGAATTTTGGGGGAAATAACCATTTATTCGATAGCATATATCAAGACAAAGTGTGGCATTTATATCTCCTACTTCCTTGTGATTTAGTTAGGGTTCAATTAGAGAAGCAGGGTTTCGTAAAGGAATTTGAGCTCACACAATGTGGGAGTTGATTAAGAAATCTCTGTAAGACTATTTCCTCTGTTTCTGATGTTGGACCTTGAGATACACAGGACACAGACAAGAAGAGAAGAATTATGTAAAGAAGGGAATGTATGAACAAGGGGCATCTATGAGCACAAATTAAACTTTAAGATGGTAGTTTGGGACTGCCTCTAACCTTGAATGCCCATGTCCTGTAGGTGCCCTTTGTCATGGAGCTAAATGAACCCTGACCCAGAAGTCAGAGAAACTGAAAGACTATAGGGATGGTCAGGCAGTTGTAGGCAGGCCTGGCCATGATCCCATCTCAAACTGAACTGGCAGGTAAGTGACAGTGTGCATGAACTACACAAGTGTCTGTTAGACCTGAATATAAAGACAAAATGAATGTTGCTTCATTCTTACACTCCAAATCTCTCATCAAAATACTTCCTTACTATCTGCCCTACAAACCAGAAACATGCATGCAATTCTGGCAAATGTACTTCAATTTCTCCATGTTGGCATATTTAAAAGTTATCAAATCCAGTGACGTTTTAAAAAAATATCAAGTAGTCATCAATTCCTTCTCTCTCTGTTATTTAATTCTTTCCTACTACTTAACCCACAAAGTCCCAAGGGACCCTTCCCAGGTGGTGCCTCTTCATATGTGGCTTACTAATCAACCTGTAGACATTTGACCACCCTCCATATACAACACAAATTCCCCAATGAACCCTATTATTGGTAGCTTCCAAAAGTAACACATCATCTCATACAATTCTCAAAAAAGTGTTGAATTCTGGATGAATGAATGGATCTTGATTAAGTCAACTCACACTAAAATATGAAGCGCTGAAACTAATGCAGAAGGCAAATTGGAATGGCAGAAGCAGCAGAAGAGATCAGAGATTTCTGGAGCTCAACACGTGTTTTTTGAACATTGGCTCTATTACCATGGACTTAGCAAATTAACTTTTTCCTGAGATTTTGCCTGTCTTAAATTTGATTAATAGTATCAGAGCTCACTGGGTGAGCACAAGAATAAAATGTCTATCAAAACTCTGGTTGCTTATTTAACACTTCTGCTACTTTTTGAGACTCAACAAAAGGTCTTTGACCTTTTCACCAGTTTGAAGTTAAGAATTCAGTTAGCTCATGAGGAAATTAGTTTTTGGCATGTCAGCACAGTGTAGGATATGAAACTCTACTCCTAATTTTTTTCATTTTCTCACCTCTTCATGTATTCCTTTGCTTCTGAATCCACAGGCCCCCTAATGGGTGGCGATTTTTTAGTTTTTTCTTTAAGAGCTATCACAGCATGGGAGAATGGGGAGAGAGCAGGTGATAGTGGAAAAAAATCAGTGGTATTGAGAGGCAGCAGGGAGAATAACAGACATTTTTACCTATGGTTCACTATTAAGTCATGGACTATCAGTAAAAATTTACCATTAACTCAGTAAGTATTCTCAGTAGACTCCAACCTGCAAACATACTGTGCTCTGACACTGTTAAAATTGTTGCTTGGTAATATATAGTTTCTTTACTGGTTACACTGTACGAATGAAGAGGAAAAATGGACTGAAAGCAACTATATACTTAGAAACCAGTTGAAAGATTTTTATTCAAATAAAGACTTCATTGCCAGTGTCCTATCTGCTGTATTAACTATAGTTCTGCTTTTGAGCTATATTTCACAAGAAGATTGTCATATCATTTAATGGCACTTTGTTCTGCCTTCTCTAACATCACAAAATGGTCATAGACTTTGATTTACCCCACTGGCTACTTAATCACTTATTTTTTTACTGCACTGTTTTGCTTTCTGCAAGAGCCCAGAAGCCTCTGATGTGCTACAGTAGTGGTGATTAGAGGCATAGGAAGACACTAAAATTCTTAAACTTTGACATGCTTTATGTAAGTTTATCCGTAATAATCACCTATTTGTTGTCCTGAAAGTTTTCCGAGGCTTTTGTGAACTTCTGCCCATATTTCCACCTTTAGATTTCAGCTTGACAAAGATGAAAACAGCTCTTTAAATATTACTGTTGTTTAGTGTACTATATGGAATTTATGTTTAAAAACAACTTACAGATTTTATTAATATTGAGTTATTTAGTTCAAATAATTGTGCAATGTCAAGAGTGTAATTTCCATCTGGTAGGTCATTTATTTTATATAATCAGAAATAATATCCAATAGCACTGTCCTCAAGCTAATTTCTACACACCCACTACTTAATACTGACACATGTCCTAAACTCAAGGATCTTCTCCTTTTAAGCTAAAACCAAAGAATCACAATTTAATATCCTTTTAGCAAATTCTTTGCTACACATTTTTTTTTAATTTAAAACTCATATATATAATCGCTGCCTTTTATATCTGAAGTTGACACTAGTGATGGGTGATACTCTCCCTAAGAGCAGTCATGCATACACACGTCACACATACACCTTGGCTCTCTTAGGACTTTTCCCAATATATTCTGTTCTCACAAAGTCAGAGCATCTCTCTTTCTTTCAGAGAGAGAGAAAGAGGGAGACTGACAGAGAGACAAACAGAAAGGGAGAGAGAACACAGCACACCATTTGTTTGGTGTTTTGCAGGCTCAAGATCCAAACACAGCTTTGACTCAGTGTGCGTCATATTGACTCAGTGCTGTGAGACTGGAAGTGTTCCAGGCATTTTGGTGGTGGGACTCCTGTCTTGCCCTGGAATTTTAAAAATAGATGATTGGATCAAGAAGATATGGTACCTATGTACAATGGAATACTATTCAGCATTCAAAGAAGATAAACACATGCAATTTGCAGTGACATGGATGGAATTAGAGGGGATCATACTCAGTGAAATAAGCCAGAAAGAAAGAGAAAAATATCGAATGGTTTCACTTATAACAGGACTATAAGGAAACCAAATAGGAGAGAGACAATGGGGGGGGGGGGAGGAAAAGGGCACAAAATGGAATAGAAAAGAACAGAAGGGACCATGGAGATGGATCACGGGTGAATTGGTGGTGGGCTACACAAGGGAAATACAAAATGTAAAAGACATAAATAACAATAAAAATATATATTTAAAAAAATGATCCCAGGTAAAGCTGATGAGACAGCTGTGCAGGTATGGTGTGTTATCTGTAGCAAGTCCAAGTCTGGAATGTGTTTTTTAAATAACAAGGTCTGCAAGTTGCTTTATGAACGGTAATATTTGAAAGTGAATGATATTTAAAAATACTTTAAAAATGGAAAACGTGTTATAAACACAGCCATCTACTAAAAATGTGAAAGGGATGTTTATATAAAGTCCTTCAATAAACAAGAAAAATTTCCAAAAGTTTAAGGATTGTAAATTGAACACAGGACATCAGATTTGTTAACCATATTAACAAATGTTGCAGACTTTAGAGTAACCTTTTGACTTTGAGATAAGTTGCTGCAGAACTATGAGCTTCCTTAATTCCCACAGGTTGGAGTCACCTACAAATGATTATTATGTTTACCTGACTTGAAAGTAGGTCAAGTAGGTCAAAGTAGTTGCTCCTTTTAAATTATAGCAGTGTGGATAGAAAACAGAATTTGCATCCTCTCTTTTTGCAAGTGTATTTATCTACATACTCTGCTCTACCATATTAGAAAACAAAATTTATTTTGTGTAAATAAAATTATGAATTAACTATATATTTAAGCCATCTCAGTCAGTGGACTTAAATTATCAATCATCTTCCGGAAGCATGCAAAATGCATTTAGCACTATCACAATCTTTATGACATTTTATCATCCCTTAGTAACAGCTAATTATGGAATTCAAGTGGAAAGATTCTTAGAGTAGTAGAAAGCTGAAAATCTTAACAACTTTCAGCCTTCCTTTTTCATCCTAAGAACTGAGCCAGTGATCTGAATTCTTTCTGGCCCACATCAGACTGGGCAGATCAAATGAGAAAATAAGAGTTTAAGACTTAGAAGATTCCAACTGATGATGACAGAAAGATGAGACCTGCTTTAGGATAAAACTAGGTCTAGAATGCAGGTCTCTTGGCTAATCTATCCCATGCACTTAATCTATAATTCTGTTTCTCAAACAGGAAGTCCTGCTCATAGGCATTTTGAAGCTGGAAAACATAGGCATGCAGTACCCAAATAATTCTTCAGGTAATCTGCAATTCCATGAATTTAGAGATTCTCAAATTTACAGATACCTAACTTTTCTTGTTTCTTTACTCAGGTTTAAGCAACAGAGGTAATAGTCAAAACAAGCATCTAATATTTTTAACTAGAGGTGCCAGATGAGAACTAACTCCTTTCAAGGGGAAAATTCAAACTTGCCTGTTTGCTCACACTCTAAACATATTGCTTCCTTGCACACTGCATAAAGCACTCAGATGACGTCAATGCAAAAGTTCTAACCCTGCTAAGAATAAGTTATGCTAAGCAAAAAAGTGGATAATAGTAATGCAAGATGCCTCTGATAACAGACTCACAAAGCAGTTCTCAATAGCAAATGCTTATTAATGAAAATCAGAAAAAATAGAATTATTTTCAAGCCCCCAAGCTACAAAGTATTCACATTTTTTTCGTTATAAATAAAGTCTGATTACAGCTCTATCAGATTATTTAAAAATCTATGTTATGCTTTTTTTAACCGCAATTTCTGAGAAGTAAGGTCAGCAAATTAAATATCTGTGTAGCTCAACTACACATAGAAATTGCTAGCTTATCTTTGGAAGGTCATCTCATGATTTTTAAGGTAAGGTATTAAGATTTAAGTATTAACATAGATACATGCTATACAGGGCATGAAGTTTATTTCACTTTCTATATTTACTTAAGAATTTATGTTGGTTCTGCTTCCACATGAAATGGAGTAAGGACATTCTATTCTCTCTACTGTTGAATGCAAGCAAGTCTCTGGATAGGATACTACTAGAAGTTCTCTGGGGACTCTGAAAAATAATGGGAACAGGTGGATGGGAAAAGAAAACCAGAATTCAAAGAACAACCAAAATGGGAAGGAATTTCCTATCTTATTTTTCTTTGATGAATCTTAGACTAGACCAAAGGAACTTAAAGCCTGAAACTGCTAACTAATCTAGGTGTTACTGCAAAGCATTACTTAGATGTGATTAAAATCCCTATCCGATCCAATCATCTATTTTTGGACATCTGGGTTGCTTCCATACCTTTGCTATTGTGAACAGTGCCACAATGAACATACAGGTGCATGTATCCTTTCAGATTAGTGTTTTTGTGTCCTTTGGGTAAATTCCCAAAAGTGGTATTGCTGGGTCGTATGGGAGCTCCATGTTGAGCAGTTTGAGGAATCGCCATACAGCTTTCCATAGTGGTTGGACCAGTTCACATTCCCACCAGCAGTGTAGAAGAGTTCCTTTTTCTCCACATCCTTTCCAGCATTTGTTGTTGCCTGTATTTTTA
>PVIJ01021231.1:0-19024 GCA_004024925.1 Scalopus aquaticus | reverse complement strand
ACAAAAATTTACAAGGAACTCACACAACTCAACAAAAACAAAGCCAATAACCCAGTCAAAAAATGGGCAGAAGAGCTCAAAAGGCACTTCTCCAAAGAAGAAAAGCAAATGGCCAACAGATACATGAAAAAATGCTCAACATCACTTATAATCAAGGAAATGCAAATCAAAACCACTATGAGATACCACCTCACCCCTGTGAGGATGGCACACATTAAAAATACAGGCAACAACAAATGCTGGAAAGGAAGTGGAGAAAAAGGAACTCTTCTACACTGCTGGTGGGAATGTGAATCAGATAGTACTTTTTTTAAAAGAAAAAGTGGGATAGGATGGAAAGGCATACACTGTATATTCGATGACTCTGGTAAAAAGCCTCAAAATGCTTCCTTTGAGGGTTTGTTGGCTTAATTATTAGGTGAACTCGTTTAGTCTCTCTGATGCTCATTTCTCTTTTCTGTGAAATGGAGTTAAGAACGATAACTGGAAGGTTCAAATGAGAATGAAATGAAAAAACAATGTAATGTACCAAGCTTTGCACACAAATACCGTTTCTACTCTTGTGTATTCCCAACTGCCCCCAGCCTATGTCTTCATTCCAGAAAAATGAATACTTTCATTGGGGTAGGTCTAGGCAACTTTATCCTAAGTTTCATGTTCAATTCCTTGCCATCAACTCTCTTCTGAGGTTATTCATTTCATTGCACATAGTGGCTTGAAGAGTTAGGTCATCACAGCTGTGTGATAACCCTTGCTATTAAATTGGGTCAGAGCAGAGTCCAGATAACCTGGACTGAGGATTTCATCAATTATGCTGTTCTCATGGACACGTTGACGGAGTTTTCTTTTAAATTGTTAAAAAAGAATTTCTATAGCTAATTCCAGATGGTGTCAAGATAACCTACTTGCCTCTCAGTCTACCAAAAAAATAAAAAAAAGTGGGAATTTTGAGATCTTAAGAAGCCATTAGGAAGAAACAATATATGAAGAGGACAAGAGAGAGTGGTCTCAACTACCTTGTAAAATGATGAAAAGACAATGACCAACTCTCAAGGCTGAGAAAATATTCACACATCAAAAGCGCAACACTTTGCGTGTATAATCTGTATAGAAATAGGGAGGCCAACATTCTCCACTCGGCACTACTTCTGGAAATTTCTTTGACATATTTCATCAAATAGTTACTTTTTTTTCCTCCTGGCATATGAGACCTTGGATAACTATATTCTCTGCAAGCAGAAAGACTAAGGACAAACAGACTTTAGTGGCAGAGAGCAGTAAGTTCGATTCTGAAGTTTACCATTTATCAGCCATGCTCCATTGGACAAGGGCCTCAACCTTAATCGGATTATCTGTGTCCTTGTATTGAGAGTTAATGAGGTGACATAGATATAAACTTGGGATGTAATAAGCTAATCCATATCAGTGCCATGCCAAGGATCATATTTCAGCATTCCAAAATGTGGACATTTTTATTTTAGGCGTTCAAGTCCTACTTAGCCTTCCCAGACATACTGACTTTTTTCCTTCCTGTTTATATTTGCTCAGGTTGCTCATTTCTCTGGATTTCTTACCCAGGTCAGTGTCTTCAGTCCATAGTCAATACTGCATTTGCAATCTGGCTTAACATCTAAATTCTCCCACATAGTGTCCTGGGTCAATTCCCTTTCATGTCTCCTTACCTGCCCACTGTTCTACTCACACATAGGTATGCTGTGACCTAGAGTGACAATGTTGCTTTCTTTCTACTTAAAATTATTGGACACACACCTATTTTCTCTTTCTTTCTAGACAATAGTAATTTCAAAGGCAAGGATATGTTCAACTGTTCTTTTAATCAGAGAAATGATGTACCTAGAACCATACAGCTCAGATTCTAGGTAACTTTGAAATGCCCATTGAAGCGAATTTATTTGATTTTATATTAAAATGGCTACAGGGTGAGCTATTGATCCTATCTTTCCAGTTATTGGTTCCCAACTAACTCCATAACTTACTTTAGAACATATTAGTTGTTGGGGGCCTCCCTGGTGGTACAAGGGGTTAAGTCTCAGCACTATCAAGCTATTGGCAGCCATGGCAGCATGATTTCTATCCCTGACCAGGGAGCTAACCCACATGGTGCAGCAGACCTCTCCTGCCTCCCCTCTGCTCTCCTCAGCAGTATATTTCAGTTGATCTGCCTGTTCTGTTCCTCACTCTGTCTCTGGTGATTTCTCTCACCCCCCTGCATCTCTAGCCTACACCCCAGTTCTTGTATGCATAAATAAATAAAAATAAATCCTTTAAAAATATTAATTGAAATGAGGATCTTGTTAAAAAATTGCCGTGGTTAAAAATGACCCAGCAAAACAATTCATTCTCAAAATATCAGGCTCCTTCTTGAACTGAAGTTTGACTTTTTGAAGCTGAATGAAATGAACGTGAGTGAGATCCAGTTACCCTCCCTAGGAGTTTGCATTTGTTCCTACTGACCTACTGATTTGCAAGAACAAAAAAAAAAAAAAAAAAAACAAAGCAAAAACAAACAAAAACCACAAAGAAATCACTTTAGAATTACACATTCATCCTATTTTTGCATTGTAACCTGTTGGTTAAGTTGTAAACGGAGGATGCTAATTTGGTGGATTATCACTAAAGATTTCCATTACTTAGATTTAGATTTCCACTAAAGATTTCCACTTAGATTTCCATTGTATAGGTAACTCCAGTTCTCTTTCCTCACTATATTATTCCCCAGAATCCCTCTTCATCTTTGATACTCTGCAACCCTGAATCAGTGATCACTAGAAAAGCACAAAAAGATTTATGTTGGGATCCCTTTGAGTTCAGGAAAAAGAAAATCTTGATACAACTCTTCTAATAAAAAAGATTTTTCAATCATGTCATAAAATATTCTGCAATAGGGAAATGCAGGTATGATTACTGCTGCTCAGAGTTGGTCTTCGAGGGTTTGCATTCCTTCTGACTGCCTTGTTATCCTCCCTGTGTTATCTTTATCTTTACCCAGAGCTCCTTGCTCTTGAAAGATGCAGCTATGGTTCCTGGGGAACCAGAAAGGGACTGTCCCTTTCTGACTGTTTTTAGTAACAAGAAACCTTCCCCTTTTTAGACTTTCCTTCCAACCTGTTGGTAAGAACTGGGTCATATGTCCCTTTTTTTAAGCCAATCACTCTCAGAGAGAAAGAATTACATAGTTGAGGTAGACTAAGCAGTATTCATCCCCCTTATGACATACTTGAGGAACGAATACTTGAATAAAATAAAAGGCTTGGAAAGGCGGGGGGGACGGGTGTGTGTGTGGGTAATGCTATCCTGAAAGGACAGTGTCTGCTGGACAGAGGAGAGTATTACATAAGGGGCTGATGAGTCTTGTCATTGAGATGAGTTAAAAACAGTCTGTTGAAAGACACAAAGGCTAATGACAGCTTGAAAGTAAGTAAGTCTCTGACTCTCCCTGAAATACTCAGGACTGTGTGTTTAGATGAGTAGATTCCAAACTCTATATTGTTTCATTCCCTCTGTCTCTCCTCCGTGAGACTGTGATGTTGGTTCTCTGGGTAGTGTTACAGGAAGTGACATTGAATTCTTGCTACTTGGTCATTGCCAAAGCCACAACATAATGAATCAATGCTCTTTCAAGTTTCTGCTGGATACCTACTCTAACATGAACAACAGTAGCAATACTATGCAAGACCTTCATTAGGACTCAAGTTTGATTTAACGCCAAATCCTCAAAAAAAAAAAAAAACAAAAAACACACCAAAAAACAACTTAGAATTAAGGGAAATGGAGATATTCAGAAATTTAGACCTCATATTGAGTTGTTTTTATTGGATGGCATAATGCATGGATTATTTACCTCTTTATGGAACAAAACATGATACCATACTTCTTTACAATTAAATTAAAGCCAAAGAACAACAAAGACAGTATCGTTCATATGATGCATTTGAAAGATACTGTTGGTGCTCCACTGAATAGACTGCAGAATGCCTTTACTTTGTTGCTGTATGGAATGCCAAGTTTTCAGGGCAAATCCCATTAAGGGGTTTTAGTTCCTGCCTAACATTTTCCTTCTTCTCTTGCAGCTGCCACTGCATACGATGCCTCAGGATTCTTCAGAGGATGGTTGGACTTCACTTAGAAAATTTAACCATTAAATCAGGAAATCAATCTGTTCACTCATTGATTTATCAACCATATATCTACTATATAACAATAAACTTATTATAACTGACTACTTATTTGTCATCTCCCTCCACTAGGTCATAAACTTTTGGTGAAACTTGTTCCTAGTTGCATCTTCAATATCTGACATATTTATTGAGTAATAAGTACTC
Organism: Scalopus aquaticus; assembly: GCA_004024925.1. NCBI lineage: Eukaryota > Metazoa > Chordata > Mammalia > Eulipotyphla > Talpidae > Scalopus > Scalopus aquaticus. Next base: position 14,681 of record PVIJ01021231.1, on the reverse strand, counting down.
AGTAAATATTTGTTCGGTATATGAACTCTTAGTGAACTTTTAATCTAGGAAGGAAGATAAGATATGAAAACAAACAAAAAAGAATAACATGATGGGTGGGGGCTGCCGCAACAGATGAACAAAGATTTATTGGAATTGTGAAGACAGAGGAAGATTTCAAGTAATACATTCATTCATGTTTTGGGGAAAATTATATGTTCATCTATTTGTATCTATCTATCTATCTATCTATCTATCTATCTATCTATCTATCTATCTATCTATCTATCTATCTTCTATCATCTGCCTGCCTGTCCAGTTAATTACCTGCCTACCATCTAGTTGCTTATATAGCATACTTTAGTCCTCTATTTAGAAGCCATAACCAAGCCAACAAAATCAATTATTAAAGAAAGTATTCACAGACTGTAAATGTTGAACATATTTACTGGCAATGTTTACTCAACCTGTTCTTATTGAAAGCACAGGTAATCTACATGAGTTTTTTTTTTTTTTTTTTGCAGATAGTACATGGTTGGTTGTTATTTTCTGTCCAGTTCAGTGAACACTCAAAATGTGAATGTTTAGTCCAGTCACATTTAACATCATGATTGATTTGGTCATGTAGAAGTCAAATATCTTGCTATTTGTTTCTTCTTTCACCTGTATGTTGTTTCTTTCTATTTTCTTTTCTCTTTATTGGGGGTAAGGGAGACTTAGCGAGTACTTTTACTCATCCATTTTATTCTTTCTTTAGTCTTTTATAGTCACTTAGTCCAATAAGTATTGTACAAATTCATTTAACTTACATAACAAATATAAGAGCTGCACTACTCAGGCTCTCCATAGAAACCAAACTAAAATATCTATCTATCCATCCATCCATCCATCCATCCATCCATCCATCGACTTATATGAGTAACTTATATGGCTCAATCTACTGCCAATAAATGGAACACCAAGAGGTGTAATTCAGGTCCAAGTCCAAAGGGAGACAATGTTGGAAATGCCAGTCCAATGGCAGGAGACTCATGTCCCAGTTCAAACAGGAAGGAAGTAGAAAAATGTGACCCACAATCAGGGGAAAAGGCAAACAATAGAAATAATTCCCAAGATGACCTAAATGAGATGTTGAAAATAACAGACAAGGACTTTAAACAGATAACACAGGTCAACAAATTTTACAAAAGTCATGTTACTGAAATAAAATTAATCATTTCCTATCAAATTGTATGTGCTCAACAAGAATATGACAGTCAAATTCTAATTTTGGCTCCAGGGTTTTTTTTTTTGTAATCTGTAATAAATTGATGTTTACATCATGAAATGCATGCCAATAGTAATAGGCTTATGGTTAATAACTGTAAAAAAATCAAGTCATAGACTACTTCTTAGATTTCTTTGCTTGTCTCTTTTACAGCTGTTCAGGAATAGAATAGATGGAAGATGGTTTTCATTGCGTAAAAGTACAGCCTTAAGACTCAGTTTCGAAAAGTCTAGAAATAGTCTCCATTCTTGTGCGACATGAGTGATTTCTAGGGCATTCATGAGGCCCTTAATATCGGAACGGAGTAATTTCCTTTCTGAAGAAAAACTCCAACTGCTGGTGGCGCTTTCGATATAAAGGAATTGTGACATATTCTTCTAAAAGATTCCATTGTTGGAGTCTTGAGCCTAGCACTTCTGCCTTGTTCTTGGATAAGTCCAAATCACGAACCAGGTCATTGCATTCTTCCTGTGTTAGTCTGTGTGAGGTTGATGATGCACCACAGTGAAAATCTAGATCACTGCATTCTGATGGAACAAGAGAAGAACAGGTCAGCTCACCCTTGTCCTCATCAGATCAATCAAGAGACTATTCTGCTGGAGGTTCTGGAATAGGAAGTCCCTCACCATGTGGAACTGGTCTCGATGCAGATGGAATGTTTGGGTAGACTATTCTCGACCTTTTTTGTTTTGTTATTCCATGGGAAAGAGGAGAAACCAAGCAGAAGTAACATCTTTGATGTGTTTGCTTGGCTCTCTCCACACCATGGGGGTTGCAAATGGCATTGATGGCCTTTTGCCATTTAACCACAGTGAAAGCTGTGTTGCACATGTAGCACAGCATATATGTGGGGCCCAAGGCTTGTCTTGGTCACCAGCCTTACATCCAAAGTAAAGATAAGCCTTCTTCACTTGAGAAGTGATACTTTTCTTCTGGTTGGCAAATGTCACTTCCCCACAAACAGAGCAGAAGTTGTCCACACTATTAACACACATTTGAGGCATTACTGTTCTGTATTGTGCTGAAATGGTTAAAATAATAACAGTTCTATGGAACAGTAGCTTAAACTGTCTGACACAAGGTCTGAAATATTTTCAATGCTCAAGCTTTCCGACAGGGCTTTCCATAGTGCACTGCTGACGTCAGCTTACTTCAGCAGCCGCCTGGCAGTAGTATTGCATTGCATCAGAAAATGATGCCATCAGCTCTGGATGATGTGTGCATGATGGTATTATGCAATGCGATGCAATATTCCATCATTCTAGGCTGACTTAGGATGTTGTTGCAGTGCTACTGGATAAATTTACACAGTGAAACATATAAAATGAATTGTATGAAATATCTTCAAAATGAGAGCTAATAAAAATTTTTCAGTGTTATATTCATGGTCAGCACACCAAGATACTACAGATTAGGGTCTTTTTAAGTCAGTAACAATCTCACTGTTGACCAGTATAATAAACATCTATTTAAGAAATATGTATATATTTATATATATGTGTGTGTGTATATATGTACATATGTATATCTATATGTATGTGTGTGTGTGTGTGTGTATGGCCTTAAAGAGTGAATAGATGCAAAGTGTCAGCCATAATAAAGGGAACCATGTGAAAATTCTAGAACTGACAATTTAAAAAAAAGAGGGAGAGAGACTAAACAACAGATAGGAATTAGCAGAAAAAAGAGTGAATGAACTTGAATACATATCAATAATGATCAAAACTAAAGACTAGAAGAAGCAAAAAACAACATAAATAGAGGCTCAGTGGCTTATGGAAAAAAGATGAGTAACATAAGTATAAATAGCATCCCTGAAGAAGAAAATGGTCAATATATCTCCAATTTGGGGAAAAAAGGAGAGAGAACCAGTCCAAGAAGCTAAGCATACTCCAAGGAGGATAAATACAAGGAATAGTAGAGACCAGAAAACAAATAAACAACATACTTAAAGTTACGAGAGGAATAAAAAGGATCATTGTGTAATTATCTATCCAATGAAAATAGTCTGCAAAAAAGGATGAAAAAAGAACATCATCAAGAGACTAAAACTATAAGAAACACTAAGGAATCTATTCAGACTAAAAGTCAAATAATACAAAATGGAAACTTGCACCTATGGAAAGAGAGAAATGTATCAAAAATTCTAAAGTATGTAGGTATAAAATAAAATGTTCACTATTTTTCTTTAATTCCATTAAAAGACAAATAACTCTTAAAGATAATAAATCTATCTAGGGTTCCTAATCTAGGTACATACAAATTATGAGACCAAAAATGGGGATATGAACCTCTGATAAGGCTCTTGCGGCAGTTCATCTTGTGTGGCAACTGAAAATGGAGTAATAGATTAAACATTATTCCTGGGTGTGTCTGTGAGGGTGTTTTCAGATGAAATGAGTATTTGAATAGGTGGACTCAATAAAGCAGATCTACCTTCCATTTTCCCCAATGTGGGTGGGCCTCATGAACCCACTGGGGGCCTGACTAGAACAAAGAGGCAGAGGAAAGAAAATCCTCCCCCTTTTCTCTTTCTATTTAACAGTTTTTCTTAATCATTTGATGAATATTATAGATAATATTTGTAGGGAGTCTGGATTATATTGTTTTCCTCTAAGGGGTGTTAGATTGTATTTTGGTATGAAAGTCATGTATACATACATATATATATATATATATATATATATATATATATATATGATTTTCATTATAATATACTATAATAAAAATCACTATAATAAACTAAAATCATTTTCCTTGAGTCTATTGAAGCTTGATTTTTGGTTTCTTAGGGAACTCTCAACGAGTCCCTGTCTAGTGCCGGGAGGGGTTGGCAAAACTTTCTTAAAAGATCTGCTGATAATTATGTCAGGCTTGTGAGCCATGTAGCCTCTGTTGCAACTACTCAACTCTGACATTGTAGCATGAAGGTAACCATAAAAATAGTAAACAAGCAAGCATGACTGTGTCCCAATAAAACTTTATTTATAAAAACACATGGTCAATTCCTGGGCCATAGTTTGCTGATGCTCTCAGACACGGACCTTCTTCCTAAGGAATGGTCCAGTGACATGATCAGGAGGTTAACAGAGTTTCTCTATTCTGAATGGAACAAAATGCCAACATTTCCCACCTGGCATCTCCATTCCATTCTCAACCCTGAAACAGCCACTCAAAGTCTCACGGAGTCTCGCCATGCACTTCTGCAGCCCAAGGTCTCAGCTAAAGGCTTACAGAGAACTGACACAGGCCTCTGCTATCATTCCTCACTCCCCCCTCCCTCACCCCCTATGCATGTCTCCCTTTTTCTAGTTTCTTGTCCCGAAATTTTCATTTGCATTGGTATTTACAGGCTAAGTGGGACTGCCATGTTCTTTGGGCGCCTCTTCCCTGGGTCATATTTGGGGAGTCTTCCCAGCAGAGAGCCCAGATGAATGTGGGGCTTCCTTCATGCCTTTCCTCCAGAATCTCAGTCCAGAGCAGCTCATTTTTCAGTGCCTGAAAATCAGCATCTTAAATAGTTTGCCCAATTTTATTATTGTTTACAAAGAAAAGCAACTCCAATTTCAAGCAGAAGTCTCCGCTCACTGCTTATAAAGTAAAAAGTCAATGACTATGTTGTGTAAGAACTGGAAAGACTAATCCCATTCAAATGTTATTTTAAATGGTTAAAATGAGGAGGACTCAGAGCCAGCAGGGCTTGGGTGTGGCCCCTTTATCGCATTCTGCAATGATTACTAGAGCCCTCTACACAGGCCCAGCCAAAAACAGATGCTCTTATGGGAGTTGTAATCTTTTCAGCATTTAAATAATGTCTCCTAGTCAGAAGTCAGGATGTCAACAAGAAATACCAAAGGATGATAGCTGATGAACACTATAATTTTTTTCTCTCATAGATTTACTGATATCTCTCTATTGATTGATTCAATAAGAACAAACATTTCAAAGCTCCTCCTAATTTTTAGGCCCTATGCTAGATGAAAAGACTATGAAGTTGAGGAAGACACAGCCCCTCAGAAACTGCAGAGTCTCAGGGAAGACAACAGGCCTGTGGAAAGAGTATTGTAACAGTGAGAAAAATCCTATGAGGGATGAGATTCATCAAAATCATCCAGACAAGTTGAAAAATGCTCAAGCTAGGTCTTTACTATAACACTTTATATCAATTTATCACATAATGGTGACAGACAGGGAAATGCATTGAGCATAGGTAGTAGAGAGTGTGTTTTCTGCTTGAAGTTAATAAGCAAGAGATGGCAGGAGAAGAACCTGGACTGACAAGTAGGAGCCAGCTCAGGAAAGACTTTACAGGACATGATAGGGATTCATATTGTCAGTCTCACATGATCGATATCATATTATCATATTAACGAGAAATCACTCAGGACTGTTGAGAAAGAAAGTGATCATATCAAGTTAGGCTTTAAGAAGATCTAGGTGTTAATTTCAAAGGTTCTGTGGTGTGAGGGAATTGATATTAGGGGGGTACTAGTTATGGTGAGCAAAGAGGAATCCTCCACTTGGGCAGTTTCCCAGAGAGGATGAGCTGGAGAAAGATTTGAGAAGTATTTCAGCAGGTAAATTTTGGGGATTAAAAAGGAAGAAAGTCTCTAGATTGAACCCTGGCTTTTGGTCAGCATACGTAGGTGATTGACAGTGACATTTGCCAAGGAAAAGAGAAAATGGGAAGAGAAAGTTCGTGGGTGAAGATGATTCATGGGGCATCTATTTACTCATTTATTCAATAAATATTCAGTGAATACTGACTACTGCCAAATGCTATTGCAGGGAAGTAGTGACTAAGGCAGGCAAAGTTCCCACTTGCATGGGGGGAGTACAAACTTTTGAAAAAGAAGCTTAACTATTGAAGGGTTAAGAGCAGGGAAGAATGAGTGATGCAGAAGGAAGATAAATAAATGAGGGGTGTTCTAAGTCAGAAAAATTCTCTTGGAGGAGCTGACATGTGACTGTGTGTGACATAAGATATATGCTTCTCAGAACTCAAATGTGCAAAGGTAGGAGAAACATCTAGATAAGGTAAAGTGCAAGTATGAAGCTCTATGGTTGGAATGAGCTGAGCTTACTAAACTAACACAAAATCTTGTGCTCCCAGAGAAGTGGGAGGAGATGAAGGGCGTGATAGAAGGTAAGGATTTGGAGGTTATTTCCAACTGCAAATGCTCCCTTAATATATATGTAATGGGACCCTCATTTCCCTGTTGTGAAGAAGCCTTCATCCTGGCTGTAGAGATACTGAGTTTGAGACTCTTGTCAGACACCTACTGGAGATGCTTAGCAGATGGGCAGAGGTAGCCTGGGAATGTAGACAATGATGGGAAATGTAGATTTGAGAGTTATTGACCCACAGCATACAGGTAACAGTTGAAGGCGTAGCTTCATTTTCCTAGTAAGAATATCTAGAAGCAGGATCTCCCTGGTGGCACAAGGGGTTAAGTCTCACTATGAAGCAAACGGCAGCCACTGTAGCATGAGTTTGATCCCCAGCTAGGGAGCTCCCACATGGTGCAGCAGACCTCTCCTGTCTTGCCCGCTGCTCCCCTCAGCAGTGTATTTCAGTAGATCCGCCTGTTCTGCTCCCCACTCTGTCTCTGGTGAATCCTCTCATCCCTCACAACTCTGGCCTACATCCCAGTTCTTCTATGAATAAATAAATAAATCTAACATCACTTGGGTAAACAAAGAAGTTATTTGTGTGTGTTACATAGTTTTAGCGTGTGGTCTTACACCTATTGTATGTCTTGGCAGAATTTTGGTTCTTAGCTCTGTGGACTCAGAGTTTGGGATGAATTCTTAGCAACTCTCTTGTCTTTTAAGACTTTAACTAAGCTGCGGAACTTCTAGAAAACTCTTTTATTTATATTCATTATCTCACCCCCCCAACACTAATCATCTGTTTTGATCGCTATATGACTCTCCTTTCTTGTCTATACATATACAAAACATATACCAATTACCAAAGTGCTCCCAAATGGGATAATTTGGGTTTTGAGATTATAAAAAACAATTGGAAATGTATTTATTAAAAAGTTCTGCTTAGTGTTATCATCTTTTTTACATCTCTCTGCCAATGTAGTGGGAATTTACTCTAAACTAAACAATAAAGCACTCTGTGACCGTAAAAACTTGGAAGAATCTAGAAGGCAGTCTGGTTTCTCCATCAGTTCTCTGATTGATTTCCTTCTGCAACTCATTCCATCTCAGGAACATGTTCCTCATCCATTAAGTTGATGTAACGCACCAAATTAAATCAAGCTTTCCTGTCCTACAACTTGCCTAGAATTCTGCGATGGTGATATTTTTAGTTTCTGTGTACTTTCTTGAAGACTAAATATAGAGTAAAAGTAAATAGAGAAAATAGATGTCAGCAAATAGGAAATTTTAATAAAGGAGGATGTATATTAAAGACAATTATTTCAAACGATGTTATGAGAAGAAAGTTGAATTCCTCAGTCCTAAAAATGGCAGTAAATAGAAGCATATTGCCCATGGGGGTGACCAATTTTGATTGATCGTAGAGAGAAGATATGTAGGGTCTTTCCATTGACATTCATAGCATCTTTTTGCAAGAAGCACTTTGTACAGCAGGCAGAGGAAAAGTCCCACCCAGTGGTACAATTACCCAGTGATTGTTATTTGTAATACAGGGGTTTGAATATGAGTAGGAAGAGACTTCCTTAGAGTAGGAAGTCTCTAAGCCAATGACTGCAATTTCCCCTAAAATTTGCACTTTACCTGAGAGAGCAAAATGTAGCTATTTATCTACACAGAAATGCCTTCTCATTGCTGTGAATCACAAGATATTGCATGTTATAGGAGCTCCACTATAAAGCCAACTTGTAGAAAGTTCAGGAAGGAAAAGTGAACTTCTCAGTGAGGAGGAAATTCTGAACTTCGCACTGGGTGCTCTGTTATTATTGATTCTGGCCTTTAGGTAAATTCCAGTGGCATCTCAGGGTCCCCAAGTGTGAGAACAGGATTTCTCTAGGGACTTTAATTGCCTTTGGCTAGGACACACCCTTTGGAAGATGTTTTGAGCAGTTGTCAGTTGCAGTTTCAGTGTGGAAATAAATGACTTATCCCTTGAAAACTGGTGATGGTGATAGCAGTGGTGGTGATGGTGGTGGTGATGGTGGTGGTGGTGGTGGTGGTGGTGGTGGTGGTGGTGGTGGTGATGGTGGTGGTGGTGGTGGTGGTGGTGGTGGTGGTGGTGGTGGTGGTGGTGGTGGTGGTGGTGGTGGTGGTGGTGGTGGTGGTGGTGGTGGTGGTGGTGGTGGTGGTGGTGGTGGTGGTGATGACGGTGATGGTGGTAAGGGAGAGTCCTATGAACAACTTTCTGTAACTTTACAGATTGAGAATAACCTTTGACAGTGAGAAAGCTTGCCTTTAGCTTGTATTTCTTTAAATGTTATTTTCAGAATAATGTCTTTTTTTGGGTAGAAGACAAAAATATATGAAATATTGATGTATCATGGGTAAAACAATTAAAGCAAACATAGGGACCCAGCCATTGTTATTTGTAATATGGGGATTTGAATATGGGTGGGAAGGCCCTCTCTAAGTCAATGACTGCAGTATCCTCTAAAATTTTCACTTTACCTGAGAGAGCAAATAGTAGCTATTTATCTACACAGAAATTCCTTCTCATTGTTGTGAATCACAAGATATTACATGATATAGGGACTCCACTATAAAGCCAACTTGTAGAAAGTTTAGGAAGGAAAAGTGAACTTCTCAATGAAACCATGACCCTGGAGTTAGCCTGTGGAAAGCCTGGCTATATAGCATCTAAATTACTTCTATGAACTATAGAAAACATTTCTTGAATTTTACCCTTAATGAACAGGTTAACAAAGAAGAATCAAGTTCTTTTATTGTTGAGTTGAGCAACTGGAAGTTCAGTAATGAATTTTGTTTGTGAACTATAGAGTCAGGTGACCTCAATATTAGTTGAATCTAGAGTAATTCAATTTTAGAATTAGAAGAGAAACTAAAATGCAACAATTACAGTTTTATATCTGAGAGCTTTGCAGAGGCATTATGGGTAAAGGACAGGAATGAAGATAATAAAGAGAAACAAAAGTATCTATGTATGTATGTGCATATGTATTATGTATGTATGTATGTATATATGTATGTGTGTTTGTATGTATGTATCTAGCTAGCTAGCTAGCTAGCTAGCTATCTGGTACAGGTCTATAGCAATGGCCTTGCTCTCAGCTTAGCGGGTTGACTGTCCACTTTGATCCTTGGATGGGCACTCACTAGAAAATTTCAGGATCATGTGCCAGACTAGGCTGGTACAGAGGAGAAAGCTGACAACCCCCAACCTGTATGGAAATAGGAGGTTCATGTACTTTTCTGGGGGCTTGAATGTGTATTTGGAGAGAGTTAGCCTTTGCAATATCATTCCCACCGGAGAAGGGGTTTGGATTCTGAGCTTGACTATATCTCACCAGCTTGTTGGGACTGCATAATTGTCTTGGGGACTGGTGACTCCACTGTGTGACTATATTTGGGACAAGCCTGAACAGCACCTGTTGAGAAGCTGGCTCTTCTGGGTGTGATGCTTGGGAAGCACCCTGCAGCCTCGGTGTGAGGCCTCCCCTAAATGTGTACTGGGATGTTTTGAGGCTCTTTGCCATCCATCTGACTGTTATGGTGTCAGGCATCACCCAAGAAACTTGCTTGGGCCAGGGGGATACTGGAATAGGAGATCTGCAAGAAACTGATGTGAGCATGGTGATTTAATTGAAGGTAGATTGTTCTTTGCAGGAACATGCAACAGTCTACTGGGGCAGACAACGGAGAACACTGGATATGTCTCCATCATTCCTGCCACTGGCAGGTCTGTTTATGAGAGTTTGGGTCATATGAGGTTGTCCAAGAAGACACTCCATGGGTGGAGTGATACTCAATTAACCACACCTCTGGTGTGCTGAGACACCTCAAGGAGAATGTGTGTGTGGAGAAGGCAGGCAGGGACACCACACCCTAAGTTGGCTTCCCACCCTGCTGTGAGAAAATAAGGATGAGCCTCTCGAAAGCAATCCTGCTTTCTCAGAGTTCTACCACTACCATGTTGGGACACAATGAAGATGGAGAGGAATGCCATTTGGGAATGTGTGTTGGAATCTGAACCCTTTCTTCTGCTCAATTATGTCTATGAAAATAGTTCAAGCAGTTCAGCTCTCGTGATACTTGACCACATTGGCAGGTGTGTCTTTGGCAATAAAGTTTTGGTTGTTTAGAAGAGGATCCCATTAATTGCTCTGTAAATGAGATTGTTTCCAAAGAGTTTTCAAGGCTGGCTCTCTCTCTCTCATTCTCTTTTCTGTTAGGATTTGAGATGATTTGACAGCAGAATGCCCATTTGACTTTTTACCTCCCAGAGAGTCCAAGGAATCTTAGAGGTAATATTTGCAAGACGCTTATTATGCGCGAGCCATGCTGGCTGGTATTTTACAAGCACTATATTTTCTTTATCCCTTTTATGAGGCAAATGCTGCAATTGTCTCCATGTGATAGGTGAAGAAACCGATACTGGCTCCTGATCACTCAGGAAGAGATTGTAAATTTTCAAAATAATCTAGACTTTGCCATGTTAATCAACAGACCTGCAAACCACTCACCAGCCCTCAAATTTCATGGCTTAAAGCAACAAAAGTTTATTCCTCACGCGAACTACCGGCCCACATAATTACTCAAAGACCCACACTGAGTTAGGCCTCTCCATCTGGAAACTTCATAATCTGGGAATATGGAGAGGAGAACGATAAGAGACTCTCATTGGTAGTTACAGCGGGAAATGTCCTCCATCACTTGTGCTCACAGACCATTGGCTAGAAGTGGTCACATAGCCCTGCCTGATGGCAAGCTGGTGACCTGGTGCTCCTCCCATGGCCTGATGAAGAGGCAAATCAAAATGACTGCCTGATCTAGTTCTTACATCAGAGGCCAGCTTTGAGCATGTAACCACTATGGGATACTGCCCACAGAGGAATGATTTACTGCTGCACCAGAGGACCACAGGAATTGGGTGCTGCTTCATTGTTCATTCTCCTTCTTGCATCTTAATCTCAGCGTGCCTGTCCCTGGATCCCCCAAAGGCCCACTGAAGACCTCCTCTCTGGCCTCTGTGGCATGCCTGTGCTGCTCCAGACCAACACTTAGTGCCCTGTGGCCCATATTTAACCTTTGGGGTTCATATGACCAGCACCCACACAGCCGGGAATCATTGAGTCATGGGCTGAGTTGCTGCTTGTATCTTCTGTGCCTGGAAACGAGATTTGTAGGGTAAAGTGTATTCGCCTCCTACACTCCTGGCAGGCTCCGTGGCTCTGTGCATTCCTGCTGCAGAGCCTATGGCGTGTGTCTTTGGCAACTCAGGAAAGTGTCTAACAAATGCCACCATCTACAAAGATGGGCCAGTCGTCTTAGACGTGGGAGTCTCAGACAGAAACGCCTGCAAGAATGTCCATCGTTTTTCTGGATATGGGGTTTGGAGAATGTGTTCATCGGCCTGCCCCTTTATAATTCATTGATGTAGGGACACACTTACTTTCTCAACTTGTCCAAGTAAGATACAATACTAAGCAGCCAGGAAATGAACAGCAAAAGAGAGGTTAAGAAGAGCCCAAATGTAGACACTCTTTGCAAATACTGCTGTTGGTTAAAACTTTCTTCCTTCCTGGACCAGTAGAGACAGAAAAAAAAAAATCAACATCAGACACATGGGAGAAAAATAACAGACCACAGAGAAAGTATAACTTCATGCTGAAAACTAAAAGAAAGTTATGCTTCTGGAAATGACCTTCTGTAATATGTAACAGAATAAGAAACAAGCAAAAAATGCCAACTTTTTCTTCCTCAGCCTGCCCCTTTCATTCTGTTCTCTTTTCCTTCTTTTCATAGAGTTCATGTTGTGGCTTTTTAGCCTTTGAGTAGAACAAAGTCAATGGACTGCAAAGAACCAGAACATGTGACATTAGGATTGTCTATCTTGGAGATGGTAAAGAATCAGATTGACAGGTAGAAAATGGAATTAGTGATGTGGGACAAACTGAAGGAACTTCTGGAAGCAGAAAGACTTTAAAGAAGGGAAGAAAACCAAAAGGAAAATGGCTGATCTGGAGGGGAAAGAAAAAGGTCACTAAAAGAATTATTGACATTTTTTTAATAAAAAGAAAGAAAAGGCGCTGTGATTATTGATACAGAAAAACACACATAAAAATGTAAGGAACTCACGTTCCAAGAGAATTGATCTTCAGCACATAAATTCAAAGTTCCCAATTCAATTCAGAAATTAAGAATTTTTTGAAACCAATTATGATAGACAGTAAAAAGAAAATGAAGATCTAAGATTGAATACATATTCTTGGTCAGAAGATTACATTGGATAAGATGCAGTCTTCCAATATTATGATTTAAATGCTTTTAATAGAAATACTAACAGCATGTGCTAAAGGGGCCTTTGAAAAGTGAACCAACATTTATCTGGAAGCAGAAATGGTACAAGGAGCCATTTTTTTTAAGAGCTACTATAATAGAGTGTAATCAAAACAGCATGGTGGTGGTAGAACTGATAGGCAGAGACTGCGCAGAGAAGATGTCCCAGAATTATTTAATGATTCTTTCTCCTCTAATTTTGAATGCCAACTCTAATCATAAACCCACTTTTCTATATATACCAAGGACTATTTTTGGGATAAGTGGTTAACTATTTGAAACAAAATTGGCACCATTTCTCAAAGCACACACCACAATATAAAGACCAAAAAGGACTAAATAGTCAAATGCACAAAAAAGCAGCCAAAATAAAATATAGATGGATAGATCTCTGATCTTAAGCTTGGCTTAGTTTGTCTCTGTATAATGAGATGGGGAAAATTTTATTCACCACAATTCCACTTATGAATGGAACTCATTTGTTGGCAAAAATCCATGAAGTAGAAAAGGAGGCAGGAAAGGGGCTGAGTAATAAGCAGTGCTCTGTGGGAGACAGGAAGAATTTTCTTATTACTCCAACAAGGAAGGGAGGAGGGAGGCAAAAAGAGAAGTAAAAGGAAGCAAAACAAAGGAAGACATTAAGATGCTGGTGGAGGGAGGGAAGAAGAAGGAGTGTCTAGAAGGAGCCAGATGCTGAACTGTTCCCAACTACCAAGCCTGAGTTTGGGTGGGTTTTCAGTGATATCTACAGGACAGGGATTGCGAAACCAGATGCCTGTCAAGCGTCTGGGTTATTACAAATGCTAACACCACACCAGCAATTGCTAGTAAATCACTAGTAAATTTTGCTCTGGAGCATCCATCCCTAATTCATAAATTTCAGAATACTCAAATCAAATCATTTACCCATGACATGAGTATAAAAGCAGGGAAGAAAATGTCTACTAAGAGCAACAATTAATTGATGGATTTTCTAGCATAAGATCAGAACTTTTGTGCATCAGGGTCTACAAACTATAATCCCTGGGCCCTACCTGGCCACGCCCATCAGCTTCTGTATTATCTGTCTCCTCTTTCTGGCTACAACACACTGTACTCAACACTGAAGTGCCGAGTGGTGGTATGCAACACACAACATCTAAAATATTTACTACCTATGGGCCTCTCTGTTGGTGCAGGGGTTAAAGTGTCAGCGATATCAAGCTATTGCCAGCCACTGCATCAGGAGTTCGATCCCCAGCCGGGGAGCTTCCTACAGGGCTCAGCAGACCTCTCCTGCCTCGTCCACTGCTCCCCTCAGCAGTGTATTTCAGTAGATTTGCCTGTGCTGCTCGCCACTCTGTGTCTGGTGAATCCTCTCACCCCCTGCACCTCTGGCCTACTCTCCAATTCTTGTATGTATAAATAAATGAAAATGAATCTTAAAAAAATATAACGGGAGAAATGGGAAATATGAGTTCTGAGAAGTTGAACAGACCCTATAGATCACATAATCCTGTCCTCCTCATTTCACAGAGGAGAAACTGACACCCAGAGAAGGCCCCAAATTATGAGTGAAAATGTTGGCAGATCTTGCCTGAAGAACCACACCAGTTCCAAAGCCTTCTGGAAGTCCTCTCCATCCACTGGCTTCTCCTCCCTCTTGGGGTGCTGGAACAGTGCAGAGAATGCACGATTGGCTGGCTTTAAAGAAGTCTTTTCCTATTCTGGAATGTAGGCGCCAAAAAGAGACATGCCTACCCAGTAAGAAGGTTTCCTGGGCTAGTGCACACAGACAAAGGGCAAGCCTGCTCGGGGCCCTGCCCAGGGGCTTGGCTTTCTGCCTCTAGAGATTGGTTTCACCTAAGCCAAGAAACCAGTTATCAGATGGGAATGGCATTCTGTCATGATGGTTTTGGTGACCAGAGGCCTGGAGGCAAAACTCTTTAGGACATACTTCCCTGATTAAACCATCAAGTCATCCTTCTGA
>PVIJ01021230.1:0-19001 GCA_004024925.1 Scalopus aquaticus | reverse complement strand
TTTTTCAGAGTTACTGCTTTCTGATCCAGAAGACTGGGAGGTTAGGCGTTGCTGAGTCACTGGAGACATGGATACGAAGCCTGAGTGCCCACTGCCTCCCTAGGGAGCCTTGCACTGGGGTGTTACTGCTTTCGTGTTGCATTTCGTGTCGTCCTCTAATATTTGGCCAGGTCACTGAACTCACCTTTGTGTTCTCTTCCATTAAGACAGGAACCCAGGGAGCAGGGCATCTAGCAGCATTCTCAACAGCACAAAGGCTGCTTCTAGCTCTATTCTAGGGAGGAAAGCCAAGGGAGAGGGACGTGAAGTTGACGCTAATCATTTCCCCAGGCTCCTGGCCTGTCTGCTGGCCTCCCTACTCCAGTCACCAGGAACATCATGAGAAAACCAACCAGGAAAGAGATGTGACATGATCTACAATGGCCCCTGACAGCCTGAGATCCCAGCCTGGCCCAGAGCTGTGGCAGAGGGAGAGGAGGAAAGAGCACATGGGCTGAATGCTGACTCTAGTTTCAGCCTCTGTGCTTGATGCTTTTGATTTGACATCTTCTCCATCACTGACGGCTAACTATTGGGTAACTACTGGGGTTGAGAACTGAATATACCATGGCAAACAAACAAACAAACAAACAAGCAAATCAAAACAAAACTAGACCGTAATTCTATGAGGTTCTCAGTTCGGTGGTAAAAACAGACATTAAACTGGTGTTCACACAAATTTAATAAGTGGGCCTGTGGTCATTAGGGGAGAAAGAGAAGCGGGCATCCGAGAGCAGGTCACCAGGTGACCTAGGCTAGTCTGAGATAGTGAGGGGAAGCTCTGTAGGGATGACTTTGACATTGACATTTGAAGGTAGAACAGAACTTACTGGGTACAGAGTAGGGAGACAATGTTCTAGACAAATAGAGAGTACAGAGATCTTAATGCAGGCAGGAGAATGGTGTTCAGAGAAGGGTGCTGCATGGGAATGGAGATCACCCCTAGGATCTGCTAGGGAGTCAGCCCATATCTCTATCACAGAGGGCCTTGAGGGTTTGTGGGGAGAATTTAGAAATTGATTTAAAGAATAGTAGGTGCCCATTGAAGTGTTTTAAGCAGGATGATATATTTGTGTTTTTAAAATGGTTACTCTGACTTCTGGATGGAAAATGCAAAGGTGGAGAGGCGAAAAGAGTGAGAAAGGCCAGTAGGAGGTCATGGTCATGGTCTAGGGAAAGAATTTGGTGGGTTGGACTGGGTGGGGGGTAGTAGTGATGGTGGGGAGTGGGGAGATTTGAACTATGTTTGGGTGGTACAGTGGGTAAGCTTTAACGGTGGAAAGGATGGGTGAAAGGAAAGGAGGTGCCCATTATGACTGCCTGGCTACCGGCCTGTGCATGTGGGGAGATGGTCATGCTCATGCTAAGATGAGGAAAATTAGGAAAAGCAGACAGGAAGAAAAATTATTGATTCTGTTCTTCTCTTAATCCTCAGAAGGTCCTTGTCTCTATAGATTCGAAAGTTGAGATCCTGAGTGGTCAAAAAACATGGCCAACGTCGCAGAGCAAGTTCTCTCAGTCTTGACAGCAAGGTAGTTTGTGGCCAACTCAGAGACCCATGCCTGTCATACATCCACATTCCTGTAGCATGTGACAGCTTACAGAGCGTTCTCAAATATGTCATCCCATTTTTTATTTTTTACCACTACAGCCCTATTTGGTAGACAGAGCCTGTACCATTATACCCATTTTATGGGCAGGGAAGTTGGGGCCATGAACTTGACCAGTGTCACAAAGCTGTAACCACTGTGAATAGGACTGGAACAATGGCCTCTGTGTCTCCCAGCTCACGCCCTTTCTGACTTTCCTTCATAACTGAGTTCACAAACACTAGAATCAGATAAAGTGCTTGATGGATTCATTTTAGACAACTTATTTAACATCTCTGAGCCTCTCAACACCTTCATCTGTAAAATGGTCAAACAGTATCTTGTCATGAGCACCCAATGAACAGATGTATGGAAAGCATTTAGCACAGACCTAGCACAAGGCAATCACTCCATCCTCATTAGCTAAGAAGCTGCTGCTGAGTATGCATTTCTCACAATACCCCCTTTCTCTTGAGAAAAAGCAGCAGACTCTAAAGCTAGGGGGAACCTGGGGAATTGCTGACCAGCTTTTCCCCCAAAGGGCTTCTTATTCAATTATCAAGCTCTCTCAAGCTCTCCAAGCAGTGTCCCCATTTACCTGTCCATCAATTGCTAATTTTTGACAATTCTTCCTCCGCAATCTTTCCCAACTTGCTCCTCTCTCCCCCTGTTCACATCCCATGTCTGTTTGCCTGACCTATAACAATAACTTTTTAACTGATTTCCCAAGTGCAGCCCAATCTAGTAGAAAACACAGTTGCCTGTGATTTCTCATTGCCTGCACAATGGAGTCTACACAAAGACCACTTTGTCTATAAGTCAGGCATCTTTACCGTTTCCTGTCAATCTCTTCCAAATGTGCCTTCCAGAGCTACTCAACAGGGAGCCTTCTCTTCAACCAAAGGGGGAAAAAACAAACAAACTCCAACCAATCATCCCCCAATGCGTCACTGACAATCCCTGTATCACGAGTCTGACCATGTTGTTCTTCATGCCAGAACAGCCTTCTCTCTCTTTGCTCTCTATATTCCCATTTCCTTAAGGTCCCACTCAAGTCTCACAACCTTTGTGAAACATCTGATGATTCTCTAGACTAGAAATCCCTTCTATTTATCTTCAAAGTATTTAGCTCATTTTCTAAACCTTGAGGACTGGGTTGCTATTTATTCACTATTAAAGCCATAATACCTCCACAGCACCTTACACATAAGATGATTAGGGCCTTTGAACAGTCTAAAGCAAACAGCAATTATTTGGAATACATACTTTTAGTCAATGAAAACCCAATAACAACATTCATTTATCATTCATTTGTTTAGTTAGCCACTACCATGCTATCTTGTTAAGCTACATGTGCCAAAATGAATGAGATCGATTCTTTTCTCTTAAATAGCTGAATGTATGCAAGATATAGCAAGTCAATGGACCCCTACCCTATGTGTAATCCATGCTGTACAGATGATACTCCAGACTGAGGCAACAGTGAGGGTGTTGGGAGTTAAATTGTGTCCCCTGAGAAGTCCTAACTCCTTGTAAATGTGGCCATATTTGGAAATAGTCTTCTCAGATTCAATCAAGTTAAGGTAAAATCATGCTGATTAGGGTAAACCCTAAATCCAAAGACTGGTGTCTTCACAAGGAAAGAAATTTGGGGACATACACACAGACAGGGAAGAGGCCACGTAACAATGGGAGCAGACAGTGGCATGGGAGCTGCAAGCTAAGGACTCCCCAGGATGGCTGACAGCCACTAGAAGGAAGCAAAGAGGCAATTCTTTCTTTCCCAGAGCCTTCAGAGAAAGTCCCTGGGGTTACCTTGATTTCAGATTTGAGAGTCCAGAATTGGGAGAGAATAGATGCCTGTGGTTTGATGAGACCCAGTTTGTGATAGTTCCCTTTTGGCAGACTTAGGAAAGGGTAACTGGAAAAGGTGAGCCCCGAGTAGAGTGAAAGCCCTTTGAGATGACATTTGTCATGTTACACAAAGTCTCGGGTGGTTCTGGACACAGAGACTTGAGAATATGGGAAGTCTGGGTTCAGGTAATAGCTGAGAAATGGAGGGATTGGGTTGGTTAAGGTAGCGATGTTGAGCTGAGGATCATGAGCTGGATAGAAGCCATCCGGGATTCTGAGGAAGTTGGATGGTTTTCACGGCCCCTCTCTCTACTCCACCCCATTCTTCTACCCTTTTCTGAGATAACCAGGATGCTGTAGGTCTCTGTACCCACCCACCACTCCCTGTAATAGCTCTGCTTCTGGGCACCAAGTCTCTGTGATTGTGACACAGTCTCCAGTGGGCACACGTGATGCCTGCTCACTCCCTCTCCCACTCTTCAAGAACACCTACATTGCTCTCTGTCAGGATTTCCTCTCCTCCACTCCTTTGTGTTCCCTGCTGTCCCCTCTCATACAGCAGGAAGAATCAGGCCAAAGCACTTAAAAAAGGAAACCCTGGCCTTCACTTTAGCTTATCTTCAGCACAGTTGTTTTCCTGAGTTTTTTAAATAGAGATTCAGCAAACCCTGTGATACTTAACGACTGCTATATACATATATTTATAAATTAAATTAGTCTCCAGGGGATACCCTGCTAAATATAGTAATTATGCTGGATGCTTTGAGTGTTTTCAAACACCTTTCTCTCCATGCTATTTTTGCCCCTTTCCTGGAACTGTGAGTGATGCTTTGGATTTCTACCATGGCTGCTGGCCAAATGCTTTCCTCATTTAAGAATAATCTCTAAGAAGCAGGATAAAGCACAGAATTTTAGGAAAAAGAATGGCAGGGAAGTTTAGGTGATCAGGTTAGAGATGGTACAGGCATGACAGAATAGCAGAGGTTGTACCCCCACCCCCACCCCCAACTTGTGCCGGGCTGTGGGCAAACCCTTTACTCACTCAGGGCCTCAGCTTCCTCGTCTGTGAAATGGAGATATTTGGGGATCAGAGATAAATATGTATGCAGTAGACAGCAGGTGCTTGTAAAGTGGTGGATGTGAGTGTGAATAGACTTAGTTCCTCCTTGACTGAGAAGTTCATTCACTGTTGGGTAAAGTTGTTGGGTTCATGGGAATATCAGCCTGCAGAGACAAAGGGAGCCTGTGTCAATGGTGTAGGACCCTGTCTCAGAGTCAAACTTCTCATATCTGGAAGGGACATTAGGGGTCAGCTGGGAAAACACTCCATTTTACAGATGAGAAAGTTAAGACCCAAATTTCAGAATTTGGCTTGACCGAGGTCAAGAAGTTTGTCATACAGCTCTGTTACCTTGATTAGTCAGACTGAGTCCCACACTTGGTCACCAGTTACATGTTAGCTGAACTAGATACGACTATTATTTTCATTGTTTAAATAAGAAACCGAGGATCTGAGAAGTTTAGAGGCTCACCGAAGGTTGCACGGTAAGATAATAGTGAAGTCAGGATTTGAGTCCGTTTGCCTTGAAAACCTCAGTCACTATATGTATGAGCACTGTGTTGGATGCTGCTTCAGTTTCTTCTGAGTAATTAGTTTTTGAGACACCTACGGCACGGAACTGGAAGACATCATCTTATTTTGCCAGCTTTTTTGATCTGTAATTTTGCAAGTGTGTACTGATTCATGAGTCAAAGATAGCCTTTTGTTGTGCTAAGTAGCAGTAATTCATAACCCCTATGTTAAAGAGCTGCTAATACTTATTATGCGTGTTCTGTGGACCAGATCATAGACTAAGTATTTCTACATGGATGGTATCATTTACTTTTTATGTCAACCTCTTGTTATGCTGTTCTATGGTGAGTACATGGAGGTTTAGAAGCATTAGGTTAACTACCCCAGAGCATCCTCCTTAGCAATGATAGAGCCAAGATCCAGCAAGACAGTTGCCACCGGAGAACAGCTCTTGTCTTCAGCAGCATGTAAAGATCATGTGGCAAGTTTTTGAGAAATCTAGGATGTTGTGCCCTTTGATAGACTGACTGAGTCTCTCTGGGCAAAAGAACATAGAGCTTTGCGCTTTTTAAAGCTCATCAGATGATTCTAGTGCTCAGGGAAGGTTGAAATTACCAGCAGAGGATCACACACCACTAAGGGATGGTGCCTGAGTGACTAAGTGATGCCCCCCTTCCCTACCCCTTGGCATTGAGAAGGAGGCTGATAGTGCTAAGTGCCCATGCTGGTCAACAGAAATTTAGTGTGAGACACTCATGCAGCTTGACAGCTTCCAATAACCCTTTTCAGAAAGTGAAAAGAAACAAGCAATAGTAATTTTCAAAATATATTTTATCTGCCCCTACATATAAAACACAGCATCATTCCAATATGCAATGAATATAAAAATAATTAATGAGATGCTTTAGTGTCCCTTTTCTTTGGTATCAAGTCTTAGAAATCTGGTGTGTAGTTTATCTTTACAAAACATCTCAATTTGGACCAGCCACATTGACTGCTCACGTCAAGTGCTCACATCCACGTGTGGCTCATGTATTGGTTGGTACCACTGCCCAATGAGAGAAATTAAAAAATCCCAAAAGCAATTAAAAAGTTTTCTCTGGCACTTATTTCCTCTCCCATGCTCTCAGATTCACATAGTAATTAGTCAGGAGAGATCTTCCTGCATTGAATTTTCCTTGCCTTCTAGGTACCAATCTATCTTGTTACTACACGGAATCTGTTCGATCTACAATCATTAGTCTCTGATCTCCCAAATGCCCAGCGATTAACACCATAGCATTCGTTAACACGAATGTCACATCATTACCATTTCTTTTTGCGGAGCGGACATTAAAGGTCTCCTCTCCAAAAGCCTCACCCATTGACTCCTCACAAGGGTCTAGCTAGTGCCAGGAGCCTCACTGCAGCAGGATGATAGAAGGCCAGTCATGTTTCCCTCACACTCCCTCCATTGTTTGTTTTAAAAAGTGAAATGTCTTGAAAAGTAATTTGATGATATGGATCAGGAGACATACAAAAAAATCCATTCCCTTTGACCAAGTAATTTCCTAAGGAAACAATCTGAAATGCGGAGAAAGTTTCATGCCTAGAGATACTTATCGGGACCTTATTTAGTCTGTGAAATAATTGGACACAACCCAAATATTCAACGGTAGCAGAGATGACGACTGAATGGAATCTATAAAGTGTGAGAAATCATGCTATCATTTAAACTAATAGCCCAGAATTATCATAAAGGGGACTTTGGTTAAAATAGGAAGGGGAAGGAGCAAGAATCAGAATCGTTTATGCAGAATTATCAGCATGTAAAAATATCTCCAGACAACAAAATGACAGAAAGACAATACACCATGGAATTTAAAGCAGTTGTCTTTGGCTGGTACAGTGATGGGCAATTTCTCTCTCGTTTTCCCCACTTATCTGTATTTTTGGAAACACAGTGAGTACATATTCCCTGTATAATAAAATAAGTTTTATTATCTTAAGTAAGCAATATTGTGGGGAGTGGGGGCAAGGGAGAGGGCTTTAAACAGCAATCAAAAAGTTTCTGGGGTTGCATGTTAGAAAATCATTTGGCTATGTCTATAGGGCCCTGGGGGAGGGGAAGTGAAAAGAGGGGGATTGTGGGTGTCGAGGCTCTTCTCCAGCCAGGCAGATTTGCATTTTGCACACTGATGCATCATTTCTGACCATTTGTAAAGTTCTTTCCTAGCGCCTCGGACTGGGGCTGCCCCTCAAACAAAAAGCTGATTTGTGAGGAATCCCCCTCTTCAGTGGTGTTGACACAACAAACTCTTTCTTCAGCCTGGCATTGCAAAATGGACGTATTCAGCACCCTCAGGAAGGGACTGGACAAGGAAACTGCTCAGTTTTTCTAAGTCAAAAATTAAGTGTCTGGGAAGCTCAGCTATTTTCTAATTCTCCAAGCAGCAGAATCCTAGTCTGAGGGCACTGAGCTTGAAACCCTGAGGCTTCCCAGAGACTACACATTCCACAAGGGTACCTCAAAACTTTTGTTTATTGCAAAATGAGCTCGGTTGGTGGAGGGAGCTTAGCTGAGCCTTGTGTGAGGATGGTGTTAATGTACCCATTTCATGGGTGATAAAACCAAGGTTCAGAGAGGTGAAAAAAGTCTCTCAAAGAATGAGGGGCCTCCCTGGGACCAGATTCAGGTCTGTTTGGCTCCAAAGCTCATGCACCTCTCTGTGTGTGATGCTTTCCATTGTTTGCCTTGTCTCTTTTCTGCCGCCATTTGTAGGGGCTACAGAGGAGGATCTACCCTGGAAGAAGGAAACTTGGCTGTTCAGCTGCTTCCTAGTTCTGGCTTATTATATCTCCCCACTGATTGGTTCTTACAGTTTAATGTAAAAGGATTCCTAGCCCAGTCCTCCAATGATACCAGCCATGGAGCCTGTCCCAAACAGACCCCATTGGTAACACCCCAGGGGGTGTGTAATCCACAAAGTCCAGGGGAAGTTTGCCCAGAAAGGCCATATTTAGCACAGGGAGGTCCTTTAGCCCACACAAAATGAGGGGAGACCTGCTTCGTGTTCTGCAAAGGTTGTTTAGAATGTAAGCAACTGTTTCCTTTCCCCAAATGAGCAACCCAACCCAAGATCGTGATGGCGCGCATGTCAGCCTCTCCTGACAAGGGTTGACAAAGGGTCCTCTGTATTCAGCAGGTGATGGGGGTCGTCTTCCTGCAAGCAAGTCCGAGACTAATGATGCTTTCAGTGGAAGATGGAGGAATAACTCAGGCGAGCTGCAAACATGCACGCTGTCAGTGTGATTCACGGAGTAATTATGGAATAATACAGTGTAAACTATTAGGAGATAATAACAATAAGTCAGGATTGACTCATCGCTTTGAAAACTTGGGGGCTGACAAACCTGCCAGTTATCTGCTAGTTCTCAAAGTCTGTAAAACAGTGTAATGTGAGCTGAACCTGGCAGCTGGATTCAAGGGAGACAGATCTATTATACCCTTTTTACATTAAACTGTGAGAACACAGAAATGGGAAAATATAAATGCAAGCAGTTAGGCTAATATCAGCACTGGCGTCCTAGTAAAATGATAATTGCCAGGCACCTAAAAGCCCTAGAAATGAGATGTGTTCAGCTCTCTGAAAGCTGAAAATAAAGCTAGGATATAAGGATGGACATGCCTTGTTCTAAACAAAAGGAAAGCAAAATCAATAGTAAGAAGGAAGGTTAAAATTGCTGGAGGGCCTACTATGTGCCAGGTAATTTATACACATCCCATTTGGGTGAATTCTCACAAGTTAGAGTGTGGGGAAGCTTAGTCTCACGGCAGCTTAAGTAATCTAAGCAGCACAGTCAAATTGACAAAGATCACAAGTGGGGGAGTGAACTTCAAACCCCGAAATATGATGAGGATCAGAGTCCAGGCATTTTCCACCATGCCAGGATGAGTCTGTGGAGCTGGGGAGAGGGGTCTGTGAACCTTCAGCTTGACTGACACATGGCAGAATCTGCACTGCTGAGGGGCTGCAGGGAAAGGGCATAGACTGCAGCTGCCACCACTGCCCAGGGAATGGCAGAGGGTGGGGGGGTCCAAGCACAAGGAGGGAACAGGCCAGAGCATGGGGTCTCACATACACACGAATATGAGGGCATCCGAGGTCAGAATTATTGGTCGACACTTAAGAAGCAGCACTTATGTCATATTCGGTCTTGGGGTGACATTCGAGTAGAGTCGGTCTCTGAAGTCAAGGAGCCCACAGTTTGGCCTTCTAGCCCACCCAGACACGCAAGTGCTCATAGGGTAGACTCACAGAAGAGGGAGGAACTAAGTCACAGATGAACAGAGGTGACATGAAGGGGAATGATTAGAAATTTGCCAGGGAGAGAAAAGGTAGAGAAAGCAGCAGCACCAGGGCATGAAAATGCCTGGAGTTCTGGGACCTGAGCAAACCAGCTTCACACTCAGGCCTCCTAGTGGCCGTGCAGACATGGCCAGGGTGAACTGGTTGTGATTCTGGGGAAAGACAGGGAACTCTGGGGACTTAGTAAGAGGGGTTTGTGGAGAGCAGAATCTACTGGGGAGGCTTGGGAATCAGGAGGCCTGCAGACTTGGGAGGGAAGGAGCAGGAACAGGTGAGGATGCCCGGAAAACCAACCAGAAGGAGTGATTGGGCTGAGCCAGGCTTAAAGGGGTTTCCAGCTGAATGAGCACTGGGTGCGCTTAGGATTCCCCAGGGCCGCTCTGGGGATGTAGCCAAGGCCCAAGCCAGTGGTTTCTCCTCCTCTCACAGCCTGGGAGCACTACTGCTCTTGTTTGTCCAACATGCACCCCAAGCCTTGGGAATGCTTTCCAAGCTTAACTCCTTCCCAATCCCCCCTATGCCTCTGTCCTGCCAATCAGCAGCCCCATCCATGTGGCCACTCTCTCTGGAAGAGTGGGGGCAGAGGGCATCCTGGGAAAGCCACAGACATGCTTCTGTTCCCCAATATGCTGCTCTTTCAGGGGCCTTGGACACCTCCCTTGCCGCAGGCTCTCTGCCCTTTAGGACAATTTCTGGTTTATTTCAAAGCTTTAGAAAAATGGGGTTTATAGCCCCAGTATCCTTAAGTCAGTCATTTGTTCCATTGGGTCTCTTTATTCTACTTTCAGAGAGAAGGACAGCGGTAAACCCTGATCCAGCCATAGCAGAGCCTGAAGCAAAAGGAAAAATAACTAATAGTGATCTTGGCTCTACTGAAAAATTGTGGGTCTTTGGTTCATCATGATTTTGTTGTCAAAAATTTTGGCTATTAAAAGTTACTGCATTAAAGTATTTCTTACTTGGTTATTGAAATTTTGCTTGTTAGGCGAGGCCCCCACTTGGGTCATTCTCGTCCTAGCTCAGGGAAGGGGCCTGGAACAGGGGAGTGTGCCTCACAGAGGTCCCGGTGGCTCCCCCCCAACCCGGGGTCATGGATTGGGCGGGGTGGGGGGGACCAGTCATTAAACCCTCCACAGCTGAGGAGAAAGAAGCCCACAGAGGCTGGGCGAGGCCCCTGAGGCTGTGTCTTGGTGGGAGCCATTGGTGTTCCCCAAGGTCCTGTCAGAGAGCTGTCCTTTCACCTGGCTCCCTCTCTGGAGAGCTAGCAGCTGGAGTCTGGCTGATTCTTCATAGCCAGGTCACTTGATCATGGTATAACCCGTCAGCCAGGAGGTAATGGGGCTTCTGTTGACTGATACAAAAAGGAACCGGACAGTTAGATTTGTCAGTGTGCTCATGGCACAGAGGATCCAGGAAGACTGAACCTAGACAAATGGTCATGGTGCTTGAGACAGAAATATTCTTAGAGCGAAGAAGGGTGATTCATCAGGCTGCCTGGCCAGAGGCGTATCTCCTGAGAATATCCAGCATCCTTCTTGCTAATTTGAGGCATCCCCAGTACTCTCCTAAGCTGCTGTCGAGCTCCTGAGGTGTCCTGCCTCCTCGTAGAAGACGTGGGAGACAAGTGGCCCCAGGGCACCTCTCTGGTCCTGACTCAGTTTCCTCTGTGCAGGAGCACACTTACACTCTGGTGAGGCCACAGGAACAGAAGCAAAAATTTCTTGGGCTCTGTAGTCCAGCAGCAGGGGGGTCAAAACCTGGCACCACCACTTCATACAGTAATTAGGATGACCTTGTAGTGAGTGTCTCTGGCCACTTTGTAATAGATCAGCTCCCTGAGCTGCCCCAGAAATCTACATTTTATTGATGTGGAAACTGAAACTCTGAAGGCGCTGTTGCCCAAAGGCAACAATTGTTAGCAGTGGAATCTGGATTTTGGTGTGACTCCAAAGTCCATGCTACTTTTCCTCCAAGTCATGTGAACTGGGGCGGTTCCTTGACATCAAAAAACTCAATTTCCTCAACTGATCAAGGGGCCAGCAGTGCTTTCAGCTGAAATTCTCACGCAGCGTGAGGATCTCATGAGATAACGCACAAGGTAAAGATTTATTAAGTAAATGTCGGCTCTGTTCTGTCACTGTGCTAGCTCTAAAAGTGTGAAGGGAGGTCGGTGTCTCCCCTCCTGAAGGGGGGACCCTGCAGTATCTTCTGAGTGGCACTGCATCCTCTTCCTGATCTTACATGAATCCAAGACTG
The DNA here is from genome assembly GCA_004024925.1 of Scalopus aquaticus. Taxonomy (NCBI): domain Eukaryota; kingdom Metazoa; phylum Chordata; class Mammalia; order Eulipotyphla; family Talpidae; genus Scalopus; species Scalopus aquaticus. Next base: position 7,341 of record PVIJ01021230.1, on the reverse strand, counting down.
TGATGGTTGCCAGCAACTGACAGCCCAGGAAGGTAGAAGATGCTTCTCTTTGACCTCTTTTCAGTCGTGGCAAGAAGAGACAGAGCCAAATTTGGCAGTGGTGGCATTCGGATGGTTATCTGCTATTTCACTGCAGGTCATTTGTTAGTAAAACCACTCCCTTACACACACCCCTGCTTTTCATAGCTTTGATTCATTAACTCCAACTGCTGGAACGGCAGGTAACTAGAGTTGCATTTTAAACAGGCAAGGATGACTGCTTTAAAAGTGGCCCCTCTAAAAAGGTTAATATTATAAATGCATCTTAAATGCTTAATACATAACCAAATGCGACAAATATGGAAATGTCAGCACTGCTAAAACTCAGACCAAGAGAAAAAAAAGCAGCTCACCTTTACTCTCTGCTGTATTATACGAAGGTCTGTCCTCCTAAGCCAGATGCCAGCAGGGCTGGAGAAATGCCTTCAGCTCCCTTGCTGACCACTGGGTCCTGCCTGGTTGCTGGAGTGGGCCAGAAAGGGAAAGACCCCCTGCTCCAGGGGATGGGGACTCCACTGGCAGGGGCCAGGCTTATCCTGCCAGGGTACTGGCTTCCTCAGATGCACAACAGGATGACGATAGTTATTCTTGCCCTACTCAGCTTTCTTAAAAAGTTTGCGAAGTTTTTAATTACTAGGAATACCACCATAAATGTTGGGTGCTGCTATTCTTTCTAGCACCTAGGTCAGTTCTTGGTACACAGCAAGTGCTCAGAAAATGCTTACTGAGTAAAAGCTTGTTCTTTTTGCCTCCACCCTGTTTAGGGCCTTAAGGTTGGCTAACGTCAGCTTAGACAGATCTAAAATGTCAGGTGTGACCTCCCCCAGATGTACTTGTGTTTTCTTGCAGTTAATGTCAGAGAGAAACCTTTCTAGGATTTGAAGAAATAAACGTCCAGTAGTGGAATTTCAAGTGTATTGATAGTCCAGGGAGGGAGGTATTCATGATCCTCAGTTTAGTCAAGGGAGTTCCTGCCTCACCAAACTAGCTCTGTACAGTGTGTGCGTGCGCGCGCTTGCGCGCACATGTTCAGGGAGAGTGGGGCTGTGCCAGCATGTGCTTCTGTGTGAGTGAACATGTGCACATCTGTATGTACAGATAAGTCAGGACCAGGCAGGGGGGATGCAGGGAGGCATCCAGGGAGCATCATTTAAGGAGGCACTCACTCTCAAGTGCCAACTCTGCACTGCATGGCACTGGGAATGAGTGCCTCCTTAAATACTGGGTTAGGAAGCCTCACACACCTTACTCTAGCTCCAGCCCTGGGTTATTCATGTGTGTGAAGAATGGATGTTGTGTAAAGTGCATTTCATGAGGAAAAGCCAATTTCCTTGTCCTAAAGAGTCTTCCAAAGCCAGGACAGATTTCTTTAATTTTTGGATTTTAGGGGAATATTTAAGATCATCCAGTGGGGTGGGAATCAAATATTGATGTGAATCCGAATCACCAGGGGAGAACTGGTTAAAACTCTAGATTTCCAGGCCCCACCCCCAAGATTCAGGGCTGGGAACCTGAAAGCTACATGCTGATCTGCACACACTGCCCCAGATCAGGTAATTCTGATGTGGGTTGCTCAGGTCCCACCACTGAGGAACTCATAATGAGGGGCCATGTTATTAATCAGTCAAACCAGGTCACTGTAGAAAGTGAAAGGAATTTGTGACACTTAAATGCGAGAGAAGCAAACTATGCCCGTTTTGTAAATAAAGTGTTATTGGAATGCAGTTATGTCCATTTGTTTCCATATTTTATATGGTTGCATTTACATTTTAAGGGAAGAGCCAACTAGTTGTGCAGAGACTACAGAGCCTGCAAAGCATGAAATATTTACTTCTGGTTCTTTACAGAAACAATTTGCCAATTTCTGGTTTGGATTATTATTTGGCAAATATTTATCCCGCACTTATTACCCTGTGGGCAGCGGCTGCTTCTCCAAGTTATCGCTATTGGTAGTAGTCATGCCTTTTACCTTGGGTGATGGGGTTTGGGGACGTGGCCATGGGCTCGCACGTGGGGCTTGCACTCTTGATATCTCATTTCAAAGAACATGTCCTGGCTAGCCTTCTGGTCACAGGAAAGTGAAAATCACGTGGAGCAGACCCAGACTCAACTCATCATGTGGAGTCATGCCCAGTGTTAAAGGGCAGGGTGAGGGACACCCTGGAACTCCCTCTAAATGCATGCTCTAAATGGGTTCTGCCATCTGCTGCATCAAGACAAAACATACTCAAGACCTTCAATGGAAAGGAACTTTAATACAATTAATGTGTGATAAAGAGAAGAAAAAGAGCAAGAACATAACTTCTAAATAAAACACTCAAAATTACCCACCCCCTTGTGGGTAAATGCCCAGCCAGACAGGGTTGGCTCCAAGCAGAACTGATGAGGCCCCAAAACTTGCCACAATAATAAGGAGGTACCCTGCCAGGAAGCCTGGTGGGGACCAATAGGAAAGGGGCAGAAGGTACCAGACAAGTCTGGCATGAAAAGAGCAAAATCAAAACCCAAAATCAAAAATATCGAATGGTTTCACTTATAACAGGTATATAGGGGAGCCAAACAAGAGAGAGATACTCAGTGAGGGAGGGGGAGGAGAAGGGCTCAAAATGGGGTAGAAAAAAGCACAAGGGACTTTGGTGATGGGTCATGGGTGAATCGGTGGTGGGTTACCCAAGGGGAATACACAATGTAAAAGACATAAATGACAATAAAAAAATGAGGGAAAAAAAGATAAAGGCTGCCATTGTTACAGCCCCACAGGCTTCTCTCACCCATGTCTCGGTCTTTTCCATCTCCTTCCTTGTCCCCCAAGTCCCTGGTGCAAGCCAAAGGCGGAGAAGCAAGTGCAGCTTCTTCACATGTCTCTGCTCCATGTGCCTCCTCCAGGTCTCCTTAGCCTCCTCTAACTTCTCCTCCATGCTAAACTCCATACTTCCCTGGGTGGGACAGGGAACCTGGAACCTCCCCCTTTCCCTGGGGACTATGCCGGTGCACTAGCAGACCCTCCCACCCCTCCTCAATATCTCAGCCAATCTCAGCCTATTTACAGACTCCTGAGCAAGCATAACTGATTGTTGTTATAAATCACTGGCATTTGGCTTGGTTAGTCAAGTGGCATTGTACCTAATTGGTACAGAAACACAAAAATGACTCCAGGTTTATAGGCATAATCTGGTTATGGTCACCTTAAGAATAGTTTAATACTCCTTTTATTTGGAAAGAAGCTGAGACTCAGAAGAACTGGGATTTGACTAAGTAAATTTTGGACAACACCCAAGTATCTCATTCACTGCATCAATCATAATCAGGTTGTGGATGCACAGAGGAGCAGCCTCTAAAGAAGATGCTTAGTGTCCTTGGGATAAACTGGAGTGGGCTCAGGGGAGGCAGTTAGTTGGGGGTTTGCTTTGGCAGCTGAAACCCCTTTGCCAGGGAAGTGGTAGTAAAAATAATTATAGTATAGTCATATATTTTTAATCAAACTAATGTTATTTAGCAGAAGAAAATGTGCTATGACTAAACAGAGATCAATTCATGCCACCATCACTCATGCAAGTGACTTTAAGCAGAAGATGACCTTAAATCCTTCTGAAATCCCCAATAATTCCATTCCTACATGCAGGACAAAGTGGTCTTGGGGGTTCCCTGCAAGAAAGTCAGGAAAGTGGAAAAGGCTGCCTGTGAAATCCCTACTCTAGTGTTAGGGATTTAAACTGCAAACTGTTTTTTTGTGGAGAGGCATGTGCATAGGTGTGTGTGTGTGTGTGTGTGTGTGTGTGTGTGTGTGTGTGTGTGTGTGTGTGTGTGTGTTATGGGCATCTTTATACAAGTCTGTGCATGAGATTGCATTTTTGTAAGTGTATGGATCTTGTGTGTTTGTATGTGTCTGTATGTGTTCATGTGCTTATACATGTATTTATGTGTATGATTGTGTGTGTGTTCCCTATTGTTTGACATTGTTGGGGCCTCTCTGCTTGCCTGCTGCCTCACCCACAGCCTGTCCTGCTGGTCAATGACTAAAAGATTAAACCCATGTCAGGACAGTAAGTGACCATTAACTCGCAACTCAGCCCTCTGAACCAGGAAGGCCCAGCTCTGGCTTGGGGACTTGCAGACAGAGGGCGGTTCTTTTTGATCCCCATCATTTCTCCTTATCTGAGGGTGGCTATGCTTCTGAGCAAAATCTGGATCCTCTCTATGGCTCCCCTTCTGCACCTCCTCATTAGTTCCTGACTGAGTCCCAATCTTCCTTCATCATTTATAACCATGAATCTGTTCCATCATCCCCTTCTTGGGGACCAGAACAGAGCCCTGGAGGGAGGTTGGGGGAGGACACTGAGACGCTATTCAGAGAGACTAGAGGTCATATATCCAAAGGCAAAGGCAAATTGCAGCCAAACAGTGAGCCAAGATCAGTCTCCAGAAATAGTTTCATGTGGCAGGTCTGGGGATTGAGGGGGGAGACTGACCTGACCAGGGACCAGGAGGGAGCAATCTGAATAATGGCAGAAAAGAGCGCAAGGGAGGTAAGGCAAACTCTGAACGCCTTAGAGGGGTGAGCATCTCAGGTGGGTCTTGTCCAAATGACCTAAGGCTGATTGCCATGTGCAGGACTTGGCTCAGCTGACCATAAAGAGCTCCTTGTCCGGGACGCTTTTCCTAAGGAAGCCTGTGTATTCTTTAACCATTCATAGAATCCTGACTCATCTTCCTCTCTAGTCCTCTCCTATGTAGTTCTGTGATTCTAAACAGATTCTGCTGGCTCCTCCAAGAATCTGATCAATTCCCTGGACATTTAATCTCCTGCAGACATTAGCTGCCTATGGTCCAAGCTACTCCGTAACGATTGTCACTGACTAACTGACCGTATCAATAAATTTTGCATGTGTCCAAATCTTATCTCTCCAGTCAGACTGAAAGCTCCACCGGCACAGAATTCTGCCTGCTGCTCCCCTCCCTCCCTTTCATGCTGTACACGTGTATGGACTGAAGCCAGCTCTTCTGCCTGCTGGGCCAGTGTGGCTGTTGGTGTCATAAAGTCTTTGGTACATGAGAGATGTTTGGCCTCAGACTTACTTTCTTTTTCTATAGTCTTCCATCTCAAAATTCGGTTCCTGCCTCCACCCTACACCCACAGGCTCAGCCTTCCCTGATCATCACCAACATCACTATCCCCAGATGTGCTCATCCAGATGTGATCAGATCTCATTTCCATGTAATAGTCATGGGTGGGTCCCTGTAGAGTACCCCGAAGAGCCTCTGTTTCTTCGTTCATGCTTCCCTTCCCCTCCAGTCTACCTGGACTGCCCTCTACACTTCTCTGCTTGGTGACTGTTTATTCTTCAAAACTTGATTAGCTATCATTCCTCTGTAAAGCCTTCCTTGACTCCTTCGGTTGAGTCTTGTGCTCCAGGCTCTGTGTTCCCATGGGAACTTATTTTTTTCCTTGTATTTTATTTTATTTTTTAAATTTTTTAATATATATTTTTATTGTTATTTATATCTTTTACATTTTGTATTCCCCTTGGGTAACCCACCACCAATTCACCCGTGATCCATCTCTGTGGTCCCTTGTGTTCTTTTCTACTCCATGGGAACTTATTTATGCCTCAAGATAAAACTTAGCACAGCACAGGACCAAAATCAGCTTAGATGATCAGCTTCCCCATCAGACTGTTGGTTCTTCCAGGGGCAGAGGCCATGTCTCAATCATCTTTGTATTTTCCCACCCCCCACCCCCACCAAAGCCAAATACGTAGTGGATTCTCAGAAAACAATTTTAATGATTTCCTGGACCGGTTGCTAGAGGAAGAAGGTCCCCAAGGCAGGTGGAGCCGGGTGGTATTAGGAGTGGTATTAGGAGTAGGGTGGTATTTTTTGATCATGTAAACCATGTCTTAGCTCTGCATTCTTATTACCTGACCATACACATATCATACATACAATGCACTTGATGAATGAATGAATGAACAAACGAATATATATAAATTGTTGTTGGGGGAATCATATCACGATATGAGTGACAAAACTTGTTTCTTGGGCCTTGCTGGGAGTCTAAGAGTTAAAGTCTCAGAGTTATCAAGCCATTGCCAGCCACTGCTCATGAGTTTTATCCCTAGCCAAGTAGCTGGTCCACATGGTATAGCAAACCTCTCTCTCCTATCTCTCCTGGTGCCTTTATCAGCAGTGTATTTCAGTAGATCCACCTGTTCTGCTCCCCACTCTATCTCTGGTGAATCCTCTCACTCTCTGCACCTCTGGTCTACACCTAGTTCTTGCATGCATAAATAAATAAATCTTTAAAAAAGGTTTATTTGGGCTGAGGACAACAACTGGAATTAGCAAACCAAAAGATTTAAAAAACAAGACAAAAAAATTAAAAAAAAAAGAATTTTCCAATTTATAAACCACCAGAACTCCTGACTACCAAAGTGTTTTCAGATAGAGGTCTTGCCAGGGAGGCTGTCCTGAACAGATAAGACTCATTTGTAATTAGTAAGTGTCCATTTGCATTAAAATGCAGTAAGGTGCTCAAGTTCTTAAAAAGAATCTGTTCCCTAGAGAAGGTTACACATTACCCTTGTAATCTTGGAGATTAACATTTTTTTTTTTCTTGGTAACATTTTTTTTTAATGCATTCCTTCAATAAATATTTGTTGTATCTGTGCCAGGTACTATTCCGGGCACTGAGAAATGGCACTAAGTAAGTCAAGGTGCCCTGTTCTCACATATATGATGATCTAGTTAGGGGTCTATGATCCAAATGAATGTATTAAAACTAGGAATGGTAAACAATTGAGGGAATGCTTTGACTGGGTGGTCAGACTGGGGGAGAGAGAATTCCAAACTGAAAACAGAGCTGGTGCAAAGGTCCTGGGGTGAAAAAAAATTCTGGCTTATTTAAGTAGTAGACACAGGGGAAGAGTGACATAAAAGACATGGAGAGGAAAGTGAAATCTGAATCATGTGTGACATTGTACCCGGGCTGAGTCCAAAGTCCAGTAAAGGTGGTGCCCCCTGGAGGGGGTTTGCTGATGAGAATGAATAGCCCCAGGGAAAAATGCTAAGTTCTGCAGTTTGGGGTGGAGAGTCTGATGAGAAATAAAAAAGACTGAAGGAGAAGGGGAAGTCATTCGCTATGATGTAGGAAAAGAAGAATGAGTCACCATGATGCAGGAATTGAGGAAGCAGTCGCCATGATGTAGGAAAACAAGCGGCAGAAAATGTAGCCGCCAAGATTGGGAGTTTAAAAACCAGACACCAGATGTTTTGAGCCACCGGGATATAGAGTTTCAGATTGAG
>PVIJ01021229.1:0-19003 GCA_004024925.1 Scalopus aquaticus | reverse complement strand
CTTTTTGGTTTTGCCTTTCATCTCCCATTTTATTATTGAAAGGACAAGTATATTATTGATGGATAAAGGCTAACTTGTGACAGGAGAGCAATTAGTGTGAAGACCATGACTAATTAAAATAAATGCTCTTCTCATTTTTTAGAATCAGGGTTACTCACTGGGATTGTTATTCTTTCTTTCTTCTTTAGGCCGTAAAATTGTAATTTGATTAATTTCATATGAAATATTTGGGGCAATATCAAGTCCTTATCAGCAATAACTCATTTATTTCTTCTTGGTGTTTTTTATTAATACCCTAAAAAACTGACTTTGACAATAAATGTATGAATCAGGATGGGAAGAATAGGGGGGTTTTGAATATGCATGCTGGTTTTTAGTTCCCAAGGTTGTCCTTTGCTTAAGTAATGCTCCACCTCCTCCACTATATAATTTGGACTATGAGTATTTATCGTCCTCCTCATTACTGTCTCCTGATTGCAAAAATGATGGGGAAAAAAAAGAGGAAAATAAAAACTTACATGAAAATACTGGCCTGGGAAGCTAAAGAGTCGAAAGAAGAGACTAAAATGATAAAATTTTCATTCAAAAACATAGTGCAGCTTTTTACATAAATGTAGCTTGTTACAGATCAACATCTATTATTGTATTATTGATTTACAAAAGTTCAAATTTCTATTTAGCTCTTTGTAGAGTCAAACTCCACTTGGTGAAGGTGAGATGTAAGGAATATTATTATTATTATTATTATTATTATTATTATTATTATTATTATTATTATTATTATTATTATTATTATTATTATTTTAAGATTTTATTATTTATGCATACAAGGTAGGGTACAGGCCAGAGGCATGGGGCGGCAAGAGGGTTCACCAGAGGCAGAGTGGGGAGCAGCACAGGCAGATGGACGGAAACCCACTGCTGAGGAGAGCAGCGGGCGAGGCAGGAGAGGTCTGTGGCACCATGTGGGAATCTCCCTGGCCTGGTGTCGAACTCTCTTTGCCGCTGCCAACAGCTCCACAGCGCAGAGCTTAACTGCTGTGCCACCAGGGAGGTGCAGATATAAGGAATATTAAAGAGTAAAACTACTTCTGTTGATTATCTACCAACTCAGCACTCTACATATTATACAGTGAACTTAGTTGTATTGCAGCTGCTATTTATTTTCAACTTGATGTTGTGGTTAATACATGCATGTGTTTAAACAGACGTGATAGATTCACCTTATGTTTAAATATATAAAATCAAATTTGTGAAGCTGTAGTGATAGAGCTCAGACTGAAGGCACAGGACTTCCTTACTTGCATGCTTTAAAGGGGTCTGGTGTCGGGCCTCCCTGGTGGTGCAGCGGTTGAGCGCTGAGCTTTGGAGCTGTGGAGCTGTGGATCTGTGGAGCTGTCGGCAGCAGCAACACCAGTTTGGTGCCGGGTGAAGGAGATTCCCACATGGCGTGGCAGACCTCTCCTGCCTCGCCCGCTACTCCCCTCAGCAGTGTGTTTCCATCGATCTGCCTGTTCTGCTCCCCACTCTGACTCTGGTGAACCCTCTTGCCGCCCCACACCTCTGGTCTGTACCCCAGCTTGTATGCATGAAGAAATCTTAAAAAAAAAAAAAAGAGGTCTGGTGTTGGGTCCTCCCTGGTGGTGCAGTGGTTAAGCGCTGTGCTGTGGAGCTGTCAGCAGAGGGGACGCCAGCTCAACACCCAGCGGGGGAGGTTCACACATGGTGTGGCAGACCACTCCCGCCTCTCCCGCTGTTCCCCTTAGCAGTGTATTCCCATTGATCTGCCTGTTCTGCTCCCCACTCTTGTCTCTGGTGAACCCTCTTGCTGCCTAACACCTCTGGCTTGTACCCCAGCTTGTATGCATAAATAAATAAATAAATCTTAAAAAAAAAAAAGCTCTCTGGACTAGAGTTTTAAAAAAATAAACAAGAGGTTTGGTGTCTGTGCACAAAGATAAAAGAAGAATCTTACTATGAAAGAAATTTCATACAGTCAGTGTGCATAGAAAGAAAAAAGAAGAAAGAATTTTTATGGGTAGGGAGAGAGACACTCTAGAACCCCCAAACCTGCCTGATCTAAATAGGTTCTACTATCCACAGCATCAAATCAAAACATGTAAGACCTTTAATGGAAAGGAACTTTAATATATTAATGTGCGATACAGAAAAGACAAAAAATACAGTTCCCAAGTCAGGCACCCAAAGTTAACCATCCACTCATGGGTAAAAGTCTACACAATGGGATCGGTCCAGAGCAAGGCCTGAAAGCCTGCAACAGTTCTAAAGCACCTTCTGGTGGGGAACCATAGAAAAGGGTCAGAAACAGACAAGTCTGGGAGGAAAAGAGCAAAGCCAAAATCAAGACAAAAGCTGGACCTCCGTGGTGGTGCAACGGGTTAAGTCTCAGCACTGTGAAGCTATCCGCACCCACTGCAGCATGAGTTAGACCCCCGACCAGGGAGCTTCCCACCTGGCTCAGCAGACCTCTCCTGACTCACCCACTGCTCCCCTTAGCAGTGTACTTCAGTAGATCTGCCTGTTCTCCTCCCCACTCTGTCCCTGGTGAATCCTCTCACCACCCCACACTTCTGGCCTGCGCCCCAGGTCTTTTATGCATAAGTAAATAAGTCTTTAAAAAAAAATCAAGACAAAAGCTGTCATTGTCAGCTTCCCCACACGTCTCTCACCCATGTCTGTTTCAACCATTCCAAGGCCAAGAAGCAAGCACAGCTTCTTCACATGTCTCTCTGCTCCATGTGCCTCCTCCAGGTCTTCTTGCTCTCCATCTTGCTTCGTTCCTTCCCCACTCTCCTCTCTAGTCACTCCAGTTTCTTCTCTTTCCTACACAGCTCCACCCTCCCTTGAGTGGGGCAGGGAATCTGGAATCTCCACTTTTCCTAGGGACCACCCTGCTACAGAATATTACAAATAAAACATCCAAAGTTACTCATCCCCTTGTGGGTAAATGCCCCAACAGGGCTGACCCAGTGGGTCCACTGTGGCCTGAATGGTGGCCACATTTCTAAGGCACCTTCTGGTGGGGAACCATAGGGAAGATATTCTGCAGAAGGTCCCAGAAAAGCTGCACAATAGGGAGATACCACATCAAGATAACAGCTGCCATTCTCAGCTTCTCCATATGTCTCTTACCCATGTGTCTTCTTCAAGTGTCTACATGTGTCTCTCCCCATGTCTCCGCCAAGTCCCTGATGCAGGTCCAAAGTTAAGAAGCGAGCATTTTCCATATCCACATGTCTCTTTTATGTCTCTCCAGAGCCAGTCTGCCTTCTGTATTATAGTTTGACCTGGCTGCTCAGTTCTATCCTGAGTTCCCAGGAGCTTTTCCAAGGTAGCCACAAATTAGTGGGGCTAGGGAACATGCTACTTCCCCCTTTAATGGAGATGCCTCTCACAGTAGCATGGTTAAGAAAGCACAGATTGCCACTTTTGTGAGTGCCTGGGAAGCTAATGCAGTCAATATACATACACAGACTGATATCTTAATAACTCTGTTTTGTCTCTACAGTGAAACATGTTATCTATGGCCAGTTGTAGCACCTGGTTTTGTAGCCTAATCTCTGTGTCTGTGGTTTCCATTTCCCATGGTCTTCTACATACTTGCAATAGGTGGTGTTATTTATACCTAAGGATAGATCTGTATCTGGTGATATTGCTGTGATATATGCGGTAATTGTTGGAGACCTGGAGTATCAGAATGACATAAACAATGTTAGTAAAATCAGTAAGTTGGAAAGTTGTCGATACCACATTAATTTTGACCAGGATTTGCTAAGGTCTTGACTTTATTCTTTACAAATTGGCAGCAGAGCAATCTAGGATGGTACATTTATTGTTTTCTCAACTGAGTGGTAAGGGGTTGAGATACCTTGCATATCACTTCCACATTTGTGTCTTTGAGCTGAATAAAAAGTCCATCTATTTTGGAGATGAAGCGGAATGAAAGGAAAGAAGAAATAGGATTTTTTATTTTTAAAGTTGCAAAATACAGTTTTATATTCACATCTGGAATTTCATCATTTGTTCTTTTCTTTATTTGCACCATTTATCTTCTTCTGGACTTCTCTATAATGAATGGCTTTTTCCGTAGAGAAATCTTTTCTCATCTCTGTGGGCTAGATAAGTTTCTCCTGATTCCTCACATACCACATGGCCCTGCCAGGCATATACCACTCACCATGCTGCATTGATATTGTCTGGCTTATGTTCTTGCTTCCAAGGAGCCACTGTAATCTCCTGGAAGACAGAAAATGTGTGTATTGTTTGCATTAATATCCATAGTACCTGATGTTTATTATTTCCTAAATATTTATGGAATAAATAGCTCACATTCAAGCTTCATGTATGACTTTAGTGTTATTTTTATTTTTATATGTAAGTGCCTCCTAATGATTCTACTTGATATCTTTAAATCCTTAACCACACAGAAATAAGTTCAAGAATTAGGTTAAGTCATCTAGACTGCTCACATTTCTATAAGTGGATCAATTATTAGCTAGCTTGTGTTTAAAATAATCTCCTTTGTATTGAGTTCATGCATTCCAAATTTGCAATTTGGAAACTAAGTCTTAAATGAGCACCATAATATCTGAATATTTTGCAGATTTGTGTATAAAACTTTGTGGTAAATGGATTGGGAATGCTCTTGAAGGGCTTTGAGAAGATGGACTCTGTAGTATCAGCCTCTTGCTGTGTAAACTACCAAACTGGGTCTTTGTATGTGCCCATTTAGGCAAACTCTGAATCATGAGAAATGTGTTTGCTTCATGGAGTTTTACTTGAGATGACTATCAAGGTAGTCAGTGGTATAGGAACCCCAAAACATTTAGCTCCTAGTGGTGGAGTGCTGGGATTTTATAGGGGGGTGAAAGAATGTGAGAGAAGGTGGGTCTTCACATTTCCAGGTCTTAGGAGGTGCAGGGTAGTCCAGGTGACAGGAGTCAAGGTGTTTGTCTTTTCTAGCAGGGTGTTTTGTCAGCAATCAGCAGGTGTTTGATTCTGATGTCTCTGTCAGCTCAGAGATTCACAGAATTTTGTTAGGGATACAAAACAATCAATTTTCTAAGGTCCCAGAAATGCAGGTGAAGTCAGCTAATGGTTAATTGTAAGGAGGGACGATGGTGCAGTTTAGTGAATTAGCAGTTTAATTCAGATTATTCCTGAATTTGTATTCTAGGGGGAGTGTTGTAAAGTGGAGGGTATCAGGGTACAGCTGGATAATCTTTATAAAATAACTATAAATCTCTGTGCCTTGCTTTGTCTTTCTTTTTATAAACTGTAGTTATAACTTATTTAGATATTTTCAAAAATTAGTTCCATGTATGATAAAGCATTTTAAAATCATGAAATCAGATTCAAATGATGTAAAGATTTCATAATTTAATCTCCTTTCTATATTATGCACATGTGGGTTAGAGTACATACACCAGGCTAGAATTAGCAATTTGTAAATTGTAGAGGACTTCTTCTGGAGCTTGAGACAGAGACAACACTCAGTTCAGTTTAAGCAAAACTGTAAATTGATTGAGCTCATGTTCAGAGAGGGACCAGGGATGTGTAGGAATGGGGCCCTGGGAGGAATTCCCAGCATGCCATTGTACTGATCAAGGGCAGTATTTATCAAAGTCAATTTGTGGAGGTATTTGGAAACAATGACTACATGTTAGCCTTCATTTTTATTTAAAAAAAAAAAAAACTACCTATTAAAATAAGACTCCAAAATACTGTTTAGAACCTTATTAGTTATGAAGTAAGACAGGGGCACGGTTGTTAACAAAGAGAAAAATTCCTAGTTATACCTGAAATTTAGATGCAGAGTCTGCAGGTAGGAGGTGAGTAATGTGTTAACCACATTTTGTAGTTGAGCAAGTCATTAGGTGTCTAGAGTGCACCGTGAATGTCACTCTTTTTATGCATTTGCAGTAGGTGTCATTGTGTGAAAATGATTTTTAGGCAAGAAAAGAGGGCTGTGTTTTAGCAGAGGATCTTATTTCTACAAATCTAGATTTTTTTTTCCTCCGAAAGTAATGAGCAATCCTGCTGTAAAATACAAATGATAAGCCACTTATTTTATTTGCATAAATAAAGAGCTATCATTTTCCCTGTTGCATAATAGTATAGTCAACCCCTGCATTCAGGCCAATTAAAACTCATTTTCTAATCATTGTTGAATGATCAGTTTCCTTTGCAACACTATGCATCTTCCAGATGAGAAAAATCACAGAAAGGAAAATGGCATTCTTATAGTATGCCAAAAGTAGACAATTTTGAAAATGTAAAACAGCTGAGCTCACTTGACATTTCTTGATGTTGCCTGCTTCATCTTCCAGCGAATGAGACAGAGAGCTTCTTTCCTCACGATATTATTTCAGAATTCTGCCAAATTTAGAGCATTACATGTACTTTACTAAAGAAGAGATGAACCAAAAAGGGACATTTTTACTTCAAAGCCAACTAATGCCTAGAAAAAAAATGTGAAGTAGTATTGCATTTGATTCTTTTATAACCAGCGATGTCATACATTTTTTGATGGTATCTCTTCAGAAGCATTTGTTTTCATGTTTATGTGAGGGCTGGAAGGCATTGTAAATTATGGTCCTTGAGTCTAGCCTTAAGGTGGCAATGAACCAAGGTGATGTAGAGGAGCACAACAGAAATGGAAACTTCTATGGCACATTAGCAGTGAGGTCTGAAGAGGAGTCACAGTAGGGCGCTAATCTACTTATAATCTTAGTGCTCCATTTTTTTCCCTCTCAAGAAGTAAGATTAGTTAAGACTACATCAGATATATAGCTTCTGGCATATAGACACAGTTTTCAGAAAGAACTAGGAAAAGGGAAATCCCTCCATTGGGAGGCAAAATTATAATAATGTTTTGGAAACATTATGTTTCAAAATAATAGTGTTTTTGAGTTGAAGTTGCATAGTTCAATTTGTAAGGAAAAGTTATTGCTATGATTTTTTAAAGATGTTTACTTGAATTTCAGCAAATATATAAGCATATGTTTCGACATATTGGTGTTAGTGTTTAGGGATGCAGCCTATCCAACTGACAAAAAGACTTACAGATGTAATACCCAGTCCCTTAATGAGATTCAAGATTTAAAATCTGTTGTTATGCACAGATGTGTGATGACATTTTTCAAACATGTGCTAGTATTTTTGAATTAGGCACTCTGTTCAAAATGTGTTAACCTGCAGGAAATTGTGTCACCATAAGAGAGGTCCCAGAGATTGAAGCTTATGATTGAGTATCAAATGTGTCATGTTTGGAGCTCCCTTGATATGTTATGAACCTTGTACATATTTTAGAGCCATTGAAAATGAATCTCACGGGGCCTCTCTGATGGCACAAGGGGTTAAATATCAGCACCTTGAAGCTATCAGCAGCCACTGCAGCATGAGTTTGATTCTAGCCAGGGAGCTGACCCACATGGCACAGCAGACCTCACTTGTCTTGATTGCTGCTCCCCTCAGCAGTGTATCTCAATAGATATGCCTGTCTGCTCCCCACTCTCTCTCTGATGAATTCTCTCACCCCTCTCCCCCCCACACCTTTGACCTACACCCCAGCTCTTGTACGCATAAATAAATCTTAAAAAAAAAAAATGAATCTTATTAAGGTGGAATGGTCACCTAACTTGTTTCCTTTTCTAGAGGATCCCACACTTTCTGTTTCATGATTTTCAGTTCTAGAATTTTTCTGTGCTTTGCCTACCATTAAATTATATGAAGTCTGTTTATAATAGAAGTAAAACTATTCTGAAACGAAGAGTTGAGACATATTTATACCTAAAAGTGCCATGTACAAATATGTATGAGTTATTCATTTAGTAAACATTTATTGACCCTTTACTATATGCCAGGAAATGGGGGGATGCTCTGCCGAGGGATAGGACACACTGCTGCCTGTAAAGACCTCTGTGTTCCTATCAGGAAGCTTTCTTGTCCTTGTTACTGAAAGCATTTAACACACTCTGAGATTTTATCTTTTTTTTTTTTTCAATTTACTTTTATTTAGGCATATAAGAATTGGGATGTAGGTCAGAGGTGCAAGGGTGAGAGGATTGCCAGAGATAGAGTGGGGGGCAAAACAGGTGGATCTGCTGAAATACACTGCTGAGGGGAGCAATGGGCAAGACTGGAGAGGTCTGCTGCGCCATGTGGGTTTTCTCTCTGTCTGGGGATCGAACTCATGCCATAGTGGCTGTGATAACTTTATAGCACTGAGACTTTAACCCCTGTGCCACCAGGAAGGCCCTGAGCTTTTATCTTAATTTCCCATTTTACCAGCTAAGCATGTCTAAACCTGTGTGCAGTCCTCACATAATGTTCCTTTCTATTATTTTGAGGTAGCTGGTGAGCCTACTCCATGATTAATCTAAACTTTTATTGTTTCTTTAAATCTCTAACAATTCAGTGTCACCTCCCTCCAGGACAGTATTTAATTGTTCTGTTTGCTGTGCATTTATAAGATGGTAACATGAGAGGGAGTTAATGAGAAAATACCATGTTAGGTGGCTGTCATGCTGAGTGTCTACCAAAAGTTATTTCCTATATTTTAGGACCAGATAGAGTAATTCTTCACCTTCTTAACTGTGTTTCTGTGTGAGTAGCTCATAAAGTGTTGTGTGATCTTTACTAGATGTCATTGGACAAAACCTGTATCATTTTGGTCTTCGTTATTGTATGATCTTGCCAGTCTTTTGGCTCCTTTCACTCTTGGTCCATAATTTGTTTATTTATTTTAAAAATTTATTTATTTATACATACAAGCTGGGGTACAGGCCAGAGGCGTGGGGTGGCGAGAGGGTTCACCAGAGACAGAGTGGGGAGCAGAACAGGCAGATCAGAAATACACTGCTGAGCGGAGCAGTGGGCAAGGCAGGAGAGGTCTGCTGCACCATGTGGGATTATCCCCGGCTGGGCGTCAAACTCGCATCGCGCGCTGCCGACAGCTCCATGGCGCAGCGCTCAACCGATGCACCACCAGGGAGGCCCTTGGTCCATAATTTATAACAGAGTTATCCAGAAAACCATTTACTTCCTAGGGGCACATCCTCCTCCCCGCTGTTCATACAGAAAGGTAGCACAATGCTGCTTGAGATTTTTCACTGGAGTTCACGTAAGGTCAAAAAGTAGCTCCTGGTAACTCTGGTTAGGAAGGGGGACATGCTAAGTGTGACTGTTGAGAACCAGAGGAGAGAGAAGGAGAGGAGTAGGTTGGTAGGAGGAACCTGCCTCAGTGAAAACTACCTTTGAAGCCTTCTATTACATTATAACTTGAGGTAATATTTGTAGCCCACTTTTGTTTTAATTGTTGTTCAATTATTGTAATAACATTTACATGCATTTTGCTTCTGTGGTTTGAGTATTTAATGAAGATGAGTAGGGTGGTGAAGTGGGTCAGACAGTGGAATGAGAAAAGCAGATTATCTTACCCCAGTTTTATAAGTAGGGACTAGCTAAAAGAACCTCGGCTTTGGAGTCAGAATGAAACTGACCTTTCTAAATTTTATATGTAACCCGGGTAGTATTTTAGCCTCATGAGACTCCACTTTCATATTTACAGAATCCCATAGTATTTATATAGGTCAAACTGGTATAAGACAAAGTTCTTGTCATAAGATGTAGTAAATGTTCAGTAAAGGTCCTCAAAATAAAGATCATTGTGATCATCCTTATACAAAAATAGATCACCATTTATTTGATCCTTCTACTTGAAAGTAAATTTATCTGTTTGAAAGTAAATTTAAAATCATTATGTTGGTTGCTGTTTTAGTATTTTCAAAAATCACTGGCTTTTACCAGTTACATTTTACAAGGTATGAAATCAAGCAGAATTTATAGAAACAATTATTTCTATTAGCTTTGTTACAAGGTAAACTACTACACTTCATCCTTTCAAATATAAGAACTTTGTGATAACACTGATAATGATTTTTCTACTATTTTTTTAAAGATTTATTTATGCATACAAGCTGGGGTACAGGCCAGAGGCGAGGGTCGGTGAGAGGGTTCACCGGAGATAGAGTGGGGGGCAGAACAGGCAGATCTACGGAAATACACTGCTGAGGGGAGCAGCGGGTGAGGCAGGAGAGGTCTGCTGCGCCATGTGGGAATCTCCCTGGCTGGGTGGCAAATTCGTGTCGCCGCTGCCCAGAACTCCACAGCTCAGTGCTTAACTGCTGCGCCACCAGGGAGTCCCTCTGCTATTGTTTATAATAATGATTATTTGTATCTGCAGTGTTCAATTTTGCAGCCCATCCTCAAAGATTGTGTGTGTGTATGTAAATTATGTATACACTTAAAAGAATAAATGTCCAAGGCAGAGGAGGAGTTAACATACAGCGCCCGCACTAACAGTGAGGCCAGGATGGCACTTTGCAAAGTGGAGACATCCATGTGTTCCAGATGCATTTAAAACAGCAAATGGCCTTTCTAATTATGAAGCATTTGTCACAGAACATTCTGGCAGTTGGAATTTGTCTAGAGGCTAACATATGCCTTAATAATTTTGGAAAGCAGTTGTGGGCTTCATAGACCCCCTCAAGTTATCTTCCAAGCCTTGGATTCTATCACACTGTGTATTCCAGATGATTGAGGCATCAAGAAATAAAGCCTCAGATTCCTTGAGAATAGAGTCAAGTTCTTTATGGTATAATCTGATGCTCTTTCATGCTAGAACCAGAAGCTAGAAATTTTAATCAATCATGCCTAGGTAATGAGGTCTCCATTAAAAAACCCAAAAGGACTCATTTTGGAGACCTTCTGGCTCCATGAACTTGCGGAGGTGCTGAGTCGGTAGTGTCTGGGAGTGGCACAGAACTCTGCACCCCCACTCCAGTCCGCTAGTAATCAAATGTTTGGTTCTCCTGTAGACCAGTTCCCATGCTTAGAAAGAGTCCAAAGGTCACCTCATTTGCCTAACAAGAACCACCTTTGTTATTGTCATCACTTAGAGATTTTTAGGAAAGATGATGTAACTGTTCCTGAGTTACTTCCTTTTATAATAAACCAGTGCTAATAAGTAAAATGTTTCTCTTGAGCTGCTCTAACAAATTGAACCCAAGTTGGGGATTTGTGAAAACTTCTGATCAGCCTGAAGCACAGGTGACAGCCAGGACTTGCAGTTGGGGTGTGAATGGGTGGGGGTGCAGTTTTGCAGGAATGGACTCCAACTGATCTGAGAATTGCTTGGTGTTGGTGCTCCCCCAGCCCCAACTTTGAATTAAGTGCCAGAAGCTGTTTTTCTGCTTAGTTAAGGCTCTGAGAAGCCTTTATCAAGCCTTCTGACCTCCTCTCTGCAGGGAGTTCGAGATGTGTTTTCTGTGTATTCACAGGCCCTCAAACGCTATTATTACTGTGTTTTTCTCATTCTAGACCAGGAGTTGGACGGTGTTTCCTGTAAAGGTCTAGGTAGTAAATGTTTTAGGTTTTGTAATTCATAGGTCTCTCGCAAAACTGTTCATTTCAGCTGGAGACACCATGTAAACAAATAGGTTGGCTTGTGTTCCAATCAGATATTTATGGACACTAAAATTTGTTTTATATTTCTCCTGTGTCACAATTTTTTTTTTAATTTTCAACCATTAAAAAATGCAAAACCTATTCTCAGCTAGTGGGCTATTTAAAATCTAACCAGGTATTGTATTTTGTATGGATGATAGTTTGTCAGCCTCTGAGTACAAGAATTGCAATTTTTTTCCTATCCCTTATGTTGGCTATGTTGATGTAGAATAAATATGTAAAATAAACAGCTGAGACTTTTAGTGCTTTATGCCCGCATTGGTTTCTTCTTCCGAAATTTGAATTAGACAGCAGAAGAATTCCACAGTAAGAGAATTTAAATCCTCATTTGTGGTCTCTAATACAATTTTATGGCTTCTTCATGCAGTCAGAAATCTCAGAGCAATGGGAACGTACATTTTTTTCCCCACTGAGTTAAATGTGCACTTAACCTAAAAAATGATAAATTTTTTCAGCAGAGAATATTAAGATATGTACTTGAACAAAAAGGAAAATCCAGTCCCAACACTTTCTTGGCTTTACACTCTTCAGAGTTAATGTTCAACAACAGTAATCATGTGAAAATCACAGGAATTTTATTTGTTAAATGTTTATTATTTCCTATAGAGATTAATATACCACTTAAGATCAAAGGTAAATGGAGATTTTTTAATAGTCTTTTCAAGTTATGGAAGCAGCTGAATTACAGTCCAGCAGGCTGTTGAAGAAGCAAGATGTTCATCACAGCTGAAACATACCATGTTTTTGATAACCAGGCAGCATGGTTATTAGTCGTGCCTGCTTACCTGTGAAATGCTGACTTCACTAATATGTATATTAGCTGAATATAAAAATGGTTTTACTATCTTGCCCAAGGTTATGGACACATTTGCAAACTCATCAAGCCAGATTCATCACCATGTAAAATATCCCAGGCCCAGTTTTACTTACAGATATTTCAATAGTCCAATGTAAACAGAAATCAAAAGATAAAATGAGAAGTATTGCATTCTGTAAACTTATTTTATAGAAGTTTTTCCAACACATGGTTTATGATATGTTAAATTCAGTTTAGATATTTTAAAGTAGCATTAGAGTCCACCTAGATTACAAGTTGTTTTTTTTTTTTTTGGGGGGGCAGGTGCATTTCCTGTACATAAATTACATAAAACGACACGTATCCCCAGTGGTTATCAAATGAAAATTTAAACTCTTGGGTCTGAGACAGGGACTTTTCTCCGAGAGAAGTTGCAAACTTATTTGAAGAAACATAAGAGACAGATCAAAGATAATTAATATTGGTGACGTGTGCTAAGTGCCAGTGATTGGCACAGAGAAAAGGAAATTTCATAGTCCAGAGGACAAAGAAGCTGGTTATAAAAAGGGACCAAGTACAGAACATGACCTTAAAGAGTGGACTCAGGCTTGAATTTTGCAATAACTTGGTTAAAACACACACCCATCCCAGACACACACCTGCCAAGCCCTTGCTCTTCCCATTGCTACTGTGTTTACTGAGACACTCCTTACTTGACTCCTGAATTACCCATAGCTCTGCTTGATAATCATCCCTGCTAGTTTGAAACTGTGCACAACATATAGTATAGAACAATTTTCCTGACAAAGCTTTCCTCATATTACTACTCTGACCTAAAGCTACTATGTAAATACACCACTGTTTTTGGCACCAGTGGTGTATAGGTGTATATTCTGCTTAACTCAGGTGTCTCTGAATCCATTTCATGCCCCTCCTAGATTATTGTCTTTTCCAATCATATCTATGATCTCCCCCCCCCAATATCCCCCCCACCCCTCGCCTTCTTTCACATATTGCTGCTGGGTGTATGCATTGTGAAATATTTCTGCAGGGCAAAACCTTAGAATGTACATATGCTTTATTTCACTTAGACATTCTACTTCTAATCATTCTTTGAGGTGCATTTAAAAAGTACATATTTTTTCTCCCTCTCCCCTAAAAACTGTATTTAATACAACTATTTTTATTGCCACTATTTTGAAAATAACAGAATTGGTGTGTGTACCTAATTTGTCCTTTGGAGGGAGGTGTAGCTACTAGTTATCCCTAAGAACCATTAAGAATGATGGTAATTGCAGAAAATTTTGATTTTTTTTCCTGTAAATGCTTAAAATTATTTTCATGTACCCACTGTGTATCCTTTAAAATTATGGTTCATTACTTTGTGTGTTTTTGAAGATCTCTAATAGCTTTCTGTTCATCAGATTAATCTTTGCTTCTTACGCCTTGTTTCCTGGGCTATGCATCAATTTTCCCTCAAATTATGTTGCCACCCTACAGAAACCTCACCCATTTCTGTTTCATTCCCTGAACTGGACTACCACAGCACAAGCTCATTCCCAGCTGTGTTCTGGTTTATGTGCTTTCCCCACTTAATTACCCTTTGCCCATCTCCTCGAGCTCAAATTCCATTGATTTTTAAAGTTTACTTCTGGTTCTTCCAATTATAAATCTTCCTGATTTTTCACAACCCTTTATGACTGTTTCACCCAGTCTTATGATTTGTCTCAAGTAAACAGGTGTTCTGGAACAGAGTCTGGGTTTAGGAGAGGGACTAGACTGTAGCGGGAGAATACTTGAGAGATGAGCTTTATTTTTGATGAAGTATCCTTTTCAAAGGTTATGTGGAGCAGAGCCATAAACACACCAGTCATTGCTGCTTTTTATTCCTATTATATTTTTTTTTACTTAACTGAACAACTTTTATTCTCCAATAAAGGGTTGGCTAAGGGGAAATTCATTTTCTCATTTATTCATGTTATTTTGCAAGGACAATTCAAAGATAGGGGTTTACTCTATAACACAATATTCCTTATTCTCCACCACCCTTGTCCTCCTTGCCCCTCCTCTCAAAGTACAGATGACCTAATTAACTTTTCCTTCCTTTCTCACTACTAGATCTTGCTACAATACATTGTCTTGGCTTATGTAAGTGTGAAGAAGAGAGAATTGTATTCCTCCATCTTTCTATGGTTTGCTTATTGAAGTATATCTTGGTCCCATTCTTGTTCAAACCCTCATGCACCCCTGTTCTGCACTATATACCATGGGTATGATATATGGTTTTGTTTTTTTAGTTCTTGTGCTGATTTAACATTTTATATTATGAAAATTTACAAACATGCATAAAATAGATGAGTAAAATAAGTCTCATTTATAGTCATCACACATTACCAAGATTCTTAATGTATGTGCTTATTTAAAGTCTAGGTTAATATTTGGTGTATTATTCTGTTATACTATGACATCTGTCTCTAAAAATTATCTTAGTTGTGTGCTTACTAGATCAAATGGTAAAATTATGATATTCAGTTTTAATAATTATTGTCAAAACAGTGATGTATAAGAGTAAAAATAAAAATTCTGCAAACATCTGGTATAACTCCTGTGGTAAGCTTGGAAACAGGTTACAGTTAGTAAAATGAGCCTTGTGTAGGAGTCATTGTATAATTTTTATTTATATTCTATTAATTTTGCCTCAAAACTTGAAAACTTGATTTTCACCTTGACTTTTTACATTAAAATATGATCCTATGAACCATGCACACCATTCTGGGTAATTATGAGGAAGTGTTATTACTTGTGAACTTCTCTTTTTCTACAGGTCATTTCTTTTGTATATAGTATTGGAATTACTTAATGCTTTCAATGTGTACTTAGGCATTCTTATCCCTTAAGGACATAAGAACAACATAGTATTCTTATTAGAGAATACTATTAGTTTGGAACATTTTGCCTGTAAGAACACTTGCTAATATCAAGGTGACTTGATAATAGCTTTAAATAAAGGTTAATCATTTTCGTACCTTTCACGAATAACTCATCTCTTTTGCAGGTTATAGTTCACAGTTAAAATACTCTAAATTTTCCCTGCTGTTTTCTTCTCCTTTTTCTCCAGCTCTTGTAAATGTGAAACTCTGGGCCATTGATCGACAATGTTTTCAAACAATAATGATGAGGACGGGTCTCATCAAGCATACCGAGTATATGGAATTTTTAAAAAGGTAGGACGCCTTTATTACTTTTAAGAGTGTTTATTGCCTTTTCAATACTTTTTACCAAAATGCACCACAGGGAAGAGTTTTCACCTTTATCTCAATCTTAAAAGCTTACTGATTTGTTTAAGTGCGAGACTTTGGACTGGCTGCTTTATGTTTCTGGTGCCAATTTTCATGATGGGTGTCTAGGTCAGAACTTCAGAATTTGATTCACCATTCTTTCCTAGAGGACTGTAACTAGGAAGAACAAAAGAGAATTTGCTTGAACAAAAAAGGATATTGAATCCATCCTTGACCACTTATCAGTTAATATATTTATGGTACCTCTTCTAAAGCAATCCACACTATAAGCCTGAATCATCTCTTGAATGACGTCTCAGATTCACGATCAGATGATTAAGATGGAAAAGTTCCAAGAAGCAGCTTCTTATCCTTTAATCCTGAGTTTTATTTCCCAAGTTAAATACATTTGATGTTGTAATTCTGAAATACCAAAAGTTTTTTTTTTGATATTAAATGTTGTCATAATAACCCAATATAGTATAGGAATTAGTAAATCAGTTTTTCATTTCTTATCACTACATTGATAATCACTGAAATGCATTCTTTTTTTTTTGTTTCTAAGCTTATTTTATTTTTTGATATTTATTTACTTTTGTTATTCATATCTTTTACATTATTGTGTGTTCCCCGTAGGTTACCCATCACCCGTTCACCCATGAAGCCATCACTGTAGTCCCTTGTGCTCCCCTCTTCCCCCTTCTTGAGTCCATACCCTCCCCTCCTCCCCTGATGAATGTTGCATTCTTATTTGGCTCCCCTATATTCCTGTTGTAAGTGAAACCATTCGATATTTTTCTCTTTCTTTCTGACTTATTTCACTGATCACGATCCCTTCTAGTTCCATCCATGTTGCTGTAAATTGCATGTGTTTGTCTTTTTTGGTGCTGAATAGTATTCCATTGTGTATATGTACCACATCTTCTTGATCCACTCATCTATTTTTGGACATCTGGGTTGTTTCCATACCTTAGCTATTGTAAGCAGTGCTGCAATAAACATGTGGGTGCATGCATCCTTTTGGATTAGTGTTTTTGTGTCCTTTGGGTATATTCCCAGAAGTGGTATTGCTGGGTCATATGGAAGCTCCATTTTTAGCAGTTTACCTCTTTTATTAGGTTTATTCCCTGGTACTTGATTTTTTTTTTTTGTGTTGATTTTGAAGGGAATAATTCTCTTAATTTCTTCTTCTTTAGACTGAGTGTTTGCATATAGAAAGGCTACTGATTTTTGTGCATTGATTTTGTATCCTGCTATGTTACTGAATTGGTATATAGTTTTGAGTAGTTTTTCTAGGAGTTTTTAGGATTCTCTATGTACATAATCATATCATCTGCAAAATAGCGACAATTTAATTTCTTCCTTCTCTATTTGGATTCCTTGTATGTCTTTCTCTTGTCTTATTGCTATTGCTAGGACTCCAAGTATTATATTGAAAAGCAATGGTGAGAGTGGACATCCTTGTCTTGTTCCTGATTTTAGGGGAAAGGCTTTCAGCTTCTCACAGTTGAGGATAATATTGGCTGTGGGTTTCTCGTATATGGCTTTTATTATGTTAAGGAATGGTCCTTCTATCCCGAGGATTTAAAGGGCCTTTATCATAAATGGGTGTTGCACTTTGTCAGATGCTTTTTCAGCATCTATTAATATGATCATATGTTTTTTCTTTCTCTTTTTGTTGATGTGTTGTATTATGTTGATTGATTTTCGGATGTTGAACCATCCTTGTGTCCCTGGAATAAATCCCACTTGGTCGTGGTGTATTATCTTTTGGATGCATTGTTGGATCCTGTTGGCTAAGATTTTGTTGAATATTTTTGTGTCAGTGTTCATTGGAGAGATTGGTCTGTAGTCTTCTTTCTTTGTGTTGTTTTTGTTTGGTTTTGGTATTAGTGTTATGTTGACTTCATAGAATGTGTTTGGTAATATTCCTTCTCAGTTATTTTAAAGAGTTTGTGTAAGATAGGGACTATTTAATTTTTAGATGTTCGGTTGAATTTGTTTATGAAACCGTCTGGTCCTGGGCTTTTGTTTTTGGGGAGGGTTTTGATTACTGTTTCAATTTTGCTGCTTGAGATTGGCCTGTTTAGATGTTCTATATCTTCTTTAATTATTTTTGGGTGGCTGTGTAGTTTCAGGAATTTGTCCATTTCCTCTAAGTTGTTGAACTTGTTTCCATATAGCTGTTTATAATAATCTCTGATTATTCTTTTGATTTCTGCTATGTCTGTTGTAATTTCTCCTCTTTCATTTCTTATCCTGTTTATTTGTGTGTTCTCCCATTTTTTCTTTGTAAGCCTGGCTAAAGGTTTGTCTGTTTTATTTTTTTGAAGAACCAGCTTTTGGTTTCATTGATCTTATGTATTTTTTTTTGATTTCCGTTTCATTTATTTCTTCTTTGGTTTTTATTATTTCCTTTCTTTTTTTTTTTTGAACTTTGTGCTAATTTTCTTTTCTTTCATTATTTTTTTTATTGTTATTTATGTCTTTTACATTTTGTATTCCCCTTGGGCAGCCCACCACCAATTCACCCGTGATCCATCTCCATGGTCCCCTGTATTCTCCTCTCTTCCATTTTGAACCCTTATCCTCCCCCCCCACCCCCCACTGAGTGTCTCTCTCCCACCCGGCCTCCCTAGAGTCCTGTTATAAGTGAAACCATTCAATATTTTTCTTTTTCTTTCTGGCTTATTTCACTGAGTATGATTCCCTCTAATTCCATCCATGTCGCTGCAAAATGCATGTGTTTATCTTCTTTCCATGCTGAATAGTACTCCATTGTGTATATGTACCACATCTTCTGGATCCAATCATCTATTTTTGGACATCTGGGTTGCTTCCATACCTTTGCTATTGTGAATAGTGCTGCAATGAACAAATGGGTGCATGTATCCTTTCGGATTAGTGTTTTTGTATACTTTGGGTTAATTCCCAACAGTGGTATTGCTGGGTCGTATGGGAGCTCCATGTTTAGCAATTTGAGGAATCGCCATACAGCTTTCCATAGTGGTTGGACCAGTTCACATTCCCAACAGCAGTGTAGAAGAGTTCCTTTTTCTCCACATCCTTTCCAGCATTTGTTGTTGCCTGTATTTTTAATGTGTGCCATCCTCTCAGGTGTGAGGTGGTATCTCATAGTGGTTTTGATTTGCATATCCTTGATTGTAAGTGATGTTGAGCATTTTTCATGTATCTGTTGGCCATTTGCTTTTCTTCTTTGGAGAAGTGCCTTTTGAGCTCTTCTGCCCATTTTTTGACTGGGTTGTTGGCTTTGTTTTTGTTGAGTTGTGTGAGTTCCTTGTAAATTTTTGTTATCAGTCCTTTATCAGATGTATTGTGTGCAAAAATCTTTTCCCAGTTGGTAGGGTGTCTGTTAGTT